>CBVK0101156613.1:0-16197 GCA_900067695.1 Picea abies | reverse complement strand
ACATAAATAAAATAACATTACTAATATAATATGCCCCAATTAAGGGGTAATGAGCCAATATTAGGGCTTAACACTGAACCTGTGCAGGGTGTTCGGTGTCATATGAGGGACAGCCTCAATAGCCCTCTTTAACTGCAGGTAGTAGGTGTGGAACACCGTGTTTGACTGCCATTGTTTTCCCATATCACTCGAATACCAGAGCATGGTGAAATTCGTGGCTAAGGGTTCAGATGGCTCTATTTCAGGGAAGGTCGCACCTTCCGACATCTCCCAAGCTATGAACACGATGAGGATCAACAGCCAACAAAAATGGAACTCATAACCCTGATCCTTAGCATTGCGGAAGTCTTGGTCTAATTGGTTAACCAAGTACTTTTCCCAGTTCATTTGTATCTCTTCCACGCATTTTCTTGCAAGGTCAACATCAAACCCTATGACATGCATGGGTCTGTTCTTCCGAACTAGCTTACCAGTAATCAACTGGAAAGCAAGGCACACTGCGCCATTTATGGATGGAGGATACCTTGTAGCCTCGCTTCCCCTTCTCCACATCATCATGTGTATATTTATTTTCTGCATCAAAGCATGGTCTGCAGCCTTTCCTGGGTAAAATTCTTGCAGGTCTGGTCCCTGCATGCTCAATCTGGTGATCTGATTGATCAGCGTCGGATCGACGGTGATGCGCCTATCTAGCCATAGGTAGCCACCATGGAATCTCGATAGTAGGATCTTAATGCATGCGTTAACCTCCTGATGCCTTCCAAAATTGGGTATTTTCATCATGTTCAAAATAGTGGACTACCCAAGGTCCATAGTCCATGGTTGGGGGATTATCCTCGACTTCTTCCCCTTCGTCCTAGTCAAATACCTATGAGGGGCGAGCATGTTGAAGTTCTTGTGATATCCTAGGTTGAAGTTGTTGATCTTTAATGTGATGGAATTATCTAGTTGTGGTTTTCCTATGCATATCCCCTTCGGGAGGTACGCAATAACCAAGGTGTAGTCGAAGTCCCTAGGGACACTGTCACGATTCACTGTGTCAGCCAGAGGCAAGATGTAGTCGTGCAGGATGGATGGTATTAACTTCACATTTTCCAAGTCATCTCAATTCTTGGTTATTTTCTCAGCCACAGCTTGGGATGGTCCGGATCCATGAGCACTCGACGAGGAGGCTTGCACTCCTCTCATCAATGAATATTGAATTTCAACAGAAATCACCTTCTTAGCCATAAGTTCGATTAGAACTTCTTCAACAGACTTTTCTATGGCATTGATTTTGTCCGACATGCATGCTCTAGATCGAATAACTTAGTTCAATGAAAAAATGCTCAATGAAATAGAACAGATAGCGAAGTCTCAGTAAGCATAGCACATTAACAATGAGTTCTCTTGTTGGCTCGAATACAATTCGCGAAAGTGTTCTCGACGCAAAATTCGATGGAATAAGTAAACAATGATGTAATGGATCCCTCCAATGGACAAGAGGCATTCATCAATGCAGTTTTGTCTGTTATGACACAGTCCCAACGGTCTGATGGTGAGATTTCTGATCATAACTATTTTTCTAACCGTTCGGGAACGTCAATCTAATGGTTATAATGCATCCAACGGTCATATCGCTCTGTCATGGTGAAGTGCCAATCTAAGTTGCTCTAATATTTCGGTGAAGTTCAAATTCTGGAGACCTTCCTTCTGCGAAGTCTTATATAGAACTTCCTGTAATTTCTCCAACTTTGGTTTCTTCTTACTGAGCTTTCAATCCTTCTTCTTTGTGATCTACATCTCAGTATTCATCTTTCCATTATGATTCTTATCTCCTTTTGGAATAGTAACTTCACGATGTTGGTGGTATTTCCTAAGGTTCAAGGGAAAAACTTATTCTCTGTCTGGGGTAGGTGCTCTACTCTCCTGTACAAACAGATGTTTCAAATCTTCTTGTGTTCTTTCAACTTTGACATCCAGATTTCTGGTCCTCAGTAACTTCGACTGGTTTTCTTGTTCTTCCAGTAAGTTTGTTATTATCTTAGCCATGAAGTATCTTATTTCTTACTTTTTCTATTCTATAGCTTCCTCCTCTTTTCTTCGGGTTTGATCTTTCTCAATCCAGGTTTTTCCTAGTAGTATAGCAAATGGGGCATTGTTCTCAACAAACTGAACAATCTCAAATTCTTCTTTTGTCGAAGTGCCATGAGCACTCATAGATGTATGTGTAAGTATTCCACATAGGGTTATCATTTTTCCTCTAAATAGTCCTATTCCTCCCAATGAAGGAATCATAGCAGGCTTTCCTAAAATTTCCCAAGTGCTTTCTGTCATAATATTCACTTGTGTTTCCTCATCTAGAACACTGTCTATGTCGAAGTCTCCTATTCTTGTTTCTATACACTCTTTCTCTTTGAAGATCTTTGATAAGTTGGTATATTTGTGGTCATTCAGGGTTTCTTTAATTTGTAGTAATACAGTCTCCGATTCTTTCTGGGGTTTTTCCATGGTCTCAGTTTCTTAGTCTTCCTTGGGGTTTTCTTATCTCATATTCATTCTTTCAACCTTAGAAATCATTCTAGGGAAATCCAGAACATCATGGTCCATAGCTTTACAACAAAGACAACTAGGTCTTCTACCAGGGCACTCCTTAGCAAGGTGTCTCGGTCTTATGCAACTGTAACAAAGAGTTAATCCTCTCTTTCTCTTAAATGATCCCCAGCCTTTCTTATACTACGCACTAGGATCATGGTGGCTAACTTGTAGAAAATTCTTCTTGGGATCCTGTATCCATTTGTTAGTCCAAACATTCTTTATATGCATAGGAATAACATATATTTCATTATTTCTATCAGATCTACTCATATAAAACCTTCTTTCTTCTAGTTGTGCCCTAGTTTTCAGACTAGAACAAAATTTATCAAACATACCTAGATCCATACTCTTGAAAGAAAGAAAAAAAAATCACTTATCTTACCTTTAACAGAGCACAAAGCTTCCAGATATTACCTCTTTTTGACAAAAAAATTCACTGATCTTACCTCTTTTTCTTCAGATATGATTCCTTTCTTAGAACAGAGCTTCGTAGTCAAGTAGAATGTTGTGCACTTAAAGAAACAGATCTACGCAAAGAGATTTCTTTCTTTTCCTCAGTTCCCAGCAATCACAGTTTCAAGTCCCGATAATGGAACCATTTGTTGGCACAGGAGCAGACCCAGGGTTAAATGGTTCAATAGCACACCAAAAAAACCCTAACTACCGGCCCTTTTGGCAACACTTGCGAAGCAGATGAAGTCTCACCCAAGGTAGAGGTAGGGGTGGTTGCAGGACTCAGATGTTTGCAACCTAGATGGGACACAAATCTGTGATTACAACACCTTAATAAAGCACTTAGCAGTTTTCATTCATTAGTGCTTAGCCTTTTTATATAGCATAGATAAATCCTAATAATAGCGCAGTGTTGTATTCAACAAGATTCAACACATTCAAGCACTAAGCACATCAAAATAGATCAGATATGGTACTTATTCACATCACCAAACACTAATCTATCATATTAGATACATCTAAACATACATTACTACACTAAGAATATATGAACAATAAAAAAACCATAGTGCACAAAGCAACCACAACACATGATATACATGGTTCACCCCCAACCTGGGAATACGTCCACCAACTCTTCTTCTCTTTATTGTCTTTTGTCAATCATCTACATGCAAAGGGCCAAAAGATCCTACTCTGCATAGGATAGGATATTTATTCACACCCCGCCAGATCCTCCTTCCCCGATCTAGGTTACAGCACAAAGCCTTTCTATAGTCTATTACGGTCACTTTCACTTAGTCTTGCAAGCCTCACACAGTATTCACAAAGCATTTACAACTATCACTTGCACTTAGCATAACATCACACACATAGTTCTCATGTCTAGTGTCTTATCACTTAGCATGGCACCCTTTTGCTTTCATCACCTAGCTATCTATTTATACATTACAAGAGAGGCCTAAGCATGGGTAAACCCATGGGCTGACATCCCCATACTTGTTACATAAGCCCAAAACCCAAAAATCCCTAAAAAAGGGGTTGAGATCCCACGATCTTTGCTTCGACTTGCGCTCCACCTTCGACAGCCTGTCGAAGCCCCAAAACTTGGTCAAGGGACAACACATATATATATTCAACCAAAAAGGATCTAATTAACATCATTAAATCAATCATATCATGGGCCCAACATTACCCCCACACCTAATATTTTCTAGGTGCCACTGTAAACAAAAATAAATTGCCCCTCATGACTAAGATTGCTTAGGAGGATTAGCTTTAGAAGCTTCTCCTTCTTGCTGTGAAGATTTGGTCTTGTGCCTCCCATGTTACTTCAATTGTGCCATGAGGTTGTAGTTGGATTTGGTCATCTCTTCAACCAATCTTTGAAGGGAATTCACCTTTTCTTGGAGGACTGCATTATCATGGTGAAGATATGTGTCCATAGTCTTCCTATCTTCCAACTATTGCAGCAATTGAAAATTCTCTTTTTGTAGCTTCTTGATGGTTGGAGCAGGATCAATTATCTCAGAGGAAGGCTTAGATCCTTTGAAATATGTAGAGTGCCTGTAATTCTTAGGATCTGCGGTAGGCATCGGTGAGGTAGGAGTAATAGGGGGTTGATGAGGAGAATTAGGTTCAGATTTTGTCTTTCTTTGAGGCTTCAATTCATCTACGGTCACTTCCCTAAGTCTTTTGTGAGGAATCTCGAGATCAGAGGACACTTGGATAAGATTTGAAGTAGTCAAGGATTTTGCATAAGGTTTTCCTCTTGTGCTCCAGGTACTCTTTCGAAAGGGCCCTCTATTGAATCGATTAACTCCTCTCCTATTGGTGGGAACTATAGGAAAGTCTTTTTGAATTACTTCTTGGATATTTTTGGGTGTAGGATCAAGAGATATTGAAGGCATCGGGGGGTTAACAATAGGATTCTTGGTATTTTTTCCCGATGATCAGGCTGCAGGAGTTTCAACAAGCTTCTTGAATTTTTGTTCTAGTTAAGAAATGGTTTTTGTAAGAGGGTTTAGAGTCCTTTGAGAGTGGGTTTTGGATGGAGAAATATTCCTTAGATCCAATGTATTTTTGCTAGTCTTGATTTTCAAGTGAGGGTTTGCAAATTGATAAATGAATGCATCCCAAGTTTGCCCTATTTTTCCAATTCGGCTCAAAAAATGAGTTTGATCAGGCCATGGTGAAATAGGTTGTTGTGGGGGTTGGTTACATTCTTCCTCACTTGAGAGGACATCTTCTCCAATATCTTCAAAAAGTAGAAGGGAAAATTCAATGGTTTATTGAACTGGAAGTGAGCTAACAATCTAAAATGACAAGATTTAAAGGGGGAATATCTACCTTCACATGTGATCAACCTGGTGATGACTATGAGAGGGTTGATAAGCTCCTCTTTTATCCACTCCTTGGAGTATCCTTTATCTTCAAATATGTTCTAGAATTCTGGTTTTAAAACCCTATTATAGCTTGAGTGTAGCAGCTACTGGTTTTTAATCCATATATCTCCCACTCTTGGAAGCTTCGTGGTTGCAGCTATGGATTCCTCTGTGACCCCAAAGGTGAGATACCCCATGCACATTTTCTTCCCATCAAAACTGAGGGAAAATTTTATTGAGGTGCCATCATCATGGCCCTACAAGTGGGATAGAAATGGCCCCCAGCCTGTGCACAAAAACACCTCCCTGCATTGTGTAAAATCAGGGATAGCGAAGAGGTTTGTGTAGGAAGATGGTTCATACTGTTTGGGCATTGTGATGGTATGAAGAAATGAATAGAGGTGAAATTCACCAAGAGAGGGTGCAATACGGCCAAGGAATGACATGATTTGAACAGAGGCTGAGCATAATTTGAAAAGAGGAACAAATAAACAGAGGTTGAGCGCGTTTTAAAGAAGGGGAAAATGAAAATGGCAGAGGTGAATTGGAATAATAGGATAACCCAATCCCATTTTTTTATGCACCTAGGGTGGAATTGTTTTCACACATGCGCGCACAACTTGCCATGTGTGAGAAAATTTAAATTTGATGGCTCGTTTTTGGGGGCAATCTTAATGATGCGAAGTTATATCAATGTCCAAGTCTTTTGACTTTGACATTTGATCATGAAAATGTCTAAGGTTTGCATCCTCAATATTGATTTCCCTAAACCAATTCAATTAAATGCCATTGATTCCCAGTTACCTAAAATTATGGACAGTTTCTATTGAAGGAAAATCTCCCTACGGACAGGTAGATCTCCTCAAAGAGCTAGACTCTTAACTCTAAGACATAAAGTGCTTATCATGGTTACTGACTTCCTTTTAGATCTAGGTGGACTAGTTTGTGAGGAGGAAGGAGAAAAGAGGTATCTTTTGCCAGTGCTTGTCCCTGCATGCTTCGAGTTGAGCTCCCATTTTTTGCTCCTCGATGGATCCTGTAGACAAACAAAGTACAACTACTTCCTACTCTATTAATTTTAGTCCGAAATAGATCTATCTACTAAAGAGACAAATTCATGTGAGATTGAACATGAATTAGAAAGAAACAGGCCAAGAAAATTAAATTAATGAGGACAAAACATTACTTATAGTTGTGGATTGATTGCAGCAGCTCTTCCAAGTCCTCCTTGCCTACCCCTTGCTCAAAAGATCCATGATCCGAATGATGATAGCTTCACCGATCGCTCCCTATGAGATCATAGGTCTCTTGCTTCAAAATCACCTCTGTTCCAGCACCACTTATAAGATCATAAGTTTGGTGTGATTCTCCCTTTCCAGTCCTACTTTCACCATGAGAAAGCTTTCTTATATAGCCTTGGAGAGGCTCAACAACTTGAGATATCCTTGGGGAAGTTGAGGATTTGCCTCCTTCTGTTGAGGATCTACCCTAAGATCATGGATTGATTGAGGATTTGAGCTCAACTACCTTCCAATAATGAAAGGATCCTTCCCCCATTCATCTCAACAACTTAACTACTGCCCAGAATAGGTAGCGCTCCCTCAAAAGGGCCATCAAAGTGTTGTCGTGCTCCCCAATAGGATTAAGGGGGGGCTCCAGCACTCCTAAAGACACCAGCACTCCCTCAAAAGGGCCAAAGGAGTATATAACACTCCCAGACAGTGTAAGGGGGAGCGCCAGTGCTCCTAGAAGAGGTATAGGGGAGCGCTCTCCTACAAAACTTAGTTTTTTGAGTGTTTTCAAATGGCAAAAGGTTCATGAGACCAGTTAACCTTTCATATTCTTCCAAATCAAGTGTTTTAACATGTGTCAAGTGTCCTCCTTATGTAATTTACAGGCATGACATAGTCATCATGGCAGTATGCTTTCCTGACACTTGCGACACTTGTGAGAAAAATGCGACACTTGCAACCTTTGTAATGACGACACGTGCGACACTATTAAAGTGAGTATTTTTTATGTGTAACAGATTTCCCCCCAAAGTATGAAGTTAGAAGACAGGAACTGATAACTGAAATACTTTGTAGACTTTCAAGCAAGGACATAGACGCAGAGAACCTGACAGAAGCTGCACACAAACATCCAACAAATATTATGACATGTTTCAAACCCAAGGCAGGCATACCTATGCTTGGGTGATCAAGACTTGCAAGATATGGCCGCCATAAAATACATTGCAGATCCATAATTGTATTGATAAAAAAGGTATAGCCACTGAAAATACACTGTGGATCTATACTCTTATGACATGAATTGATCATAGCCACAAAGAATACACAATGGATCTACGAGATGACAAGACATAGCCACGACCAATACAAAGTGGATCTATGTAACAGTGTATGTGTCATTGTTTAAGAGAAACTCCATCACAACCTGGGCAAAGTACATATCAAAGTGATCACTCAACCCAGGGTCTTCTTACCGATCCCGATGTAGTACGAATCTAACCATGTGAATAGATGTCATGATGTTGAACATGGAAGAAACCACTTGATTATCGGTCAATGATGTAAGTCGTTAACAAGTATGAGGGAGATCACCATTAATGTCAATGATTCCCAAGGTACCCTAGTACATTCCAACAAATGTGAATGGATGAGATGGAGTCGAACATCTATGGAATCATCTGATCAGAGGTCAATGATGTAAACCTGTTGTCGGATGTGAGGAGGCCTGCCATTGAGGCATGTAGGTCCCAAAGTACTAACTGGTTTCTAAGTCTAATTCATGGATAATGTGTTGAAGTCAAAAGGAATAGGCTCGTCGAAGGAGGGCCTTGATGTATCCCCCATCAACGACACGAAACAGACATAGAGATGTAATTGGTAGATCAAATGAACATGGACTAACATGGGTATTGAGACAATATATTTGTGAACGCTGACTCACGAGATGGATAATTCCCTTGAACACTGAGGCACGACAGCAGAAACATGACATGGACCAAAACTTGATGATGCAGTGGATGTTGTGACTTACGTCAAGTGACCCAAAGGAGTAAGAAAAACTCAGAGGATTGGTTCAGTGCAGAGGTTTAGTGGATTAAGATGTGTGCAAAGAAAAAGTGTCACATTCAATCACGACTCTAAGAGTTACTTGGTAATGTTCTCAAAAAATTTCTTGGCTTGCTTCTTTCAATTTTTCCCCCATCCAGATAGACGAGTACCTCTTTTTAATTTAACGAGCTCAAGGAGGATAACACATGCTCGATAAAAATCACCTTCAGTAAGTTCCTCTTCCTTTGTTTAATGAACTGGAAGAAGTAAGGGTTTGATCCCATATGGGTCTATCGATGTTTTGTTTAGTGAGTCCAAAGATAGAAAACTCGAAGGTTTTTCATGATTATAGAGTCTAGAAAAACACTTAAAAGAGAACTCTCTCAGTTCCTTTTTCGTAAAGTAGTCTGACGAGACCGAAAAAGAGATAAACTATCGCTCAACAGATGTTTTCTTCAAATACTTTAACAAGCATAAAGAGAACAAGGGCGCTCGGTAATCTTTTCATGTTTAGAGAGTCTGAAAAGAACTTAAAGATGACCCCAATGTTTTCCTTTTTCATAATGTTAGTCGCGTAAGGCAGAAAAAGAGATAAATTATCACTTGAAAGATGCCCTTTCAAACATTTTAACGAGTGTGAAAGGAATCAAGATCACTCTGAAATCTTTTCATGTTTAGAGAGTCTGAAAAGAGCTTAAAGGAGACTCCAGGGGGTTCCTTTTTCGTGTATCCATACAGGTCCAAAAAAAGAGATAAACGTCTACTCGGATACATTCTCATGTATTTACGAGCATGAGAAAGAACAAAGACTAAGCTCGGTATACCCCCAGCTTGAAAGCTAGTGGCTTAACTCTAGAAAGATCATCAAAGGCTGGAGACATGCCCCCCAAGCTTCGATTCATTCACCGGCTTTGAGTTCATCACCAATTTCTCTAGTAGATAAAAAAAAGGAGAAGGGTGGATGAAAAGAAGGTTCAAGAGAGATTATTGTTTCATTTTTTAATGAGCTTGACACAGGAAAAGAACTATGCTCAAGGCCTCTGTTTCATTTTTTAACAAGCTTGCCACAGAGAAGAGAAACTATGCTCGCGGTTTCGTTGGATCATGGCTTCCAAGAGGATAATGCTCTGGAAGGGTACCATGTCAATGGATAAAACGTGGTCATGGCATCTAGGAGATCTTCGCTGGATGGAAGATAATCACTCGAGAAGGAACACATGTCGAGGGCCATGATAGGGGTAAGGAGATCAGGCTCCAATAATCCTACTGAAGAAATCACCATGTCCACTACCGGATCCAAATCATCGGAAGTTGAAGTCATGGGAGACAATGCCACATAATTGACATGCGGCGGGGGTGATACTTTCTGCATATAAGAACCACTTAGGGAGGTAACCCAGTCGGGGCCGATGAATGAAAGTTGATCAATAGTCACAATTCTTCCATCGTGAGGGAAAGATATCACACGGAAAAGGGTGGATACAAGAGCTTTCATAGCATAGACATAATCCCACCCAAGGAGTAAAGTGAAATCCAAGGGGTCTAGAACTACCATGACATCAATAAAGACAGTTTTCCCTCCCAAAGTTACAGGAAACTGAGGAAGGATCCCTAAAGGTTGAGTAGTTCTTCTGTTAAAAGCTAACAGATTCTATGTAACCGGTGCAAGCTGTGGACAACCCAAAGCGTACCAAGCAACAGAAGACAAAATACTAATGGATGCACCTTCATCTATTAGCATTTGAGAAACATCCTGACCACGAACCTATACTATAATCTGGAAAGTAATGTAGGAGGGAAGATGAGGTCTAGTTAGCACACCCTAATAAAAAAGGATGGCCTCATTAGTTGGAGGGGGTTTCGCAGGAGAAGGAGGAGTGCCCCCCAGTATGGTAGAGTCTGTATTAATGAGAAAAACATGGGCAGCATCAGGTTTAGTCTCTAGAAAAGGAGTAGGATCGATCGATGATTGGATCAGATTAACCAATGGTGGACTTGGATAGACCACTTTAGCACTCTTCATAGGAAGAGTGGGACTGACTGAGGAAGGGACTGGATCAGTCACTTTGACATTCCTCAACAGAGGAATGGGATCGATCGATGGTGAAACTGGCTCGACCACTTTGGCACTCTTTAGAGGAAGAGTGGGACTGACCTAGGAAGGGACTGGATCAATCACTTTGACATTCCTCAATGGAAGAATGGGATCGACCGATGGTGAAACTGGATCGACCACTTGAGTTTCATTCTCCAAGGGAAGAATGGGGTCGATGGGTGGAAATAGATCGACCGCTTTGGTGTCACTCTCTAATGGGGGAGTGGGATCGATCGAGGATAAAAATAGATCAACCACTTTGGTGTCACTATTTCGATGAAGAGTGGGGCTGATCGATGACAAAAGTGGATTAGCTACTTGGGTTCGTGGTTCAATCGAGGAGGAAACTAGATTGATCACCTGATCAACCGGACTGACCAGGGATGGAACCGGATTGACCAGTCCATCAACCAATGATGGGTCAGAGGAAAGATTACGATAACCTTTTGGAAGTTGAAGTTTTTCCAAAAGAGAAGAAGCCTCGTCCATGCGAGGACAAAGGTGAGAGTAATGATTACCTTTACATAACATGCAAGGGAACTTGACAGTTTGCTTCTTCTTACCAACCTAAACATCACTAGTTGACGGGGTATCATTGATATGATCGACAGAGGCCAATGACGTGGAGGACCACATTTCTAAGACCTGGATAAGACCGGGGCAATCCCTCAGAAAGTGGTCACCCTTACAAAGGCTGCAAGGGAATTTGGGTTTTGGATTCTTCATTTTAATCTTGTTGACCTCATCAACACTCCCAATACTATTAACAGTAACTGGTTTATTAGAGCCAACATCTGATTTTGTTGGGGCCTTTGTCATTTTTGGGTTCTTCTTCTTCTTCTCTTTCCATTTCTTCTTCTTCTGATCAACCTGGCTACTTGCTTTAGAGATTTCAATAGGAAAAGAAGGAGAAATGGAAGGAGACTTGATGGACAAAGAAGGTGAAAAGTCGACATGAGGTTGATGTGTGGGTGGTGTATTGACATCCAAAGTATTAGGTGCAACTGAAACATTGGGAGGATTCAGGATCACCGGAGTGGGGAACAACCAAACTGGTAATCCAATGGTGAGTCCTAGAAGACTCAGTGTGGCAACATATGGAGGACCAAATTTTCCAAACGAAGGAAAGGTATAAGTTTCCTCCATTGGTACTCCCAGGATTCGATGCCATTAACACTGACTCGACCTAAGGTCCACTAAGTAAAACAAACAACACATGCTATGAATCAAAGAAGCAATCAATCAAACAAACCTTCCTATGATGAAACCACTAGTTGGTGATGAAATCCAACATCATGAGATCAAAATAAGAAGGGACAGAGATAGAGTGGGTGGATCAGTTACGTTGGCAACCTGCTTAACAGACTTACGCCTTGGTGCAAGCTTCCACGCAGTAATTGTGGATTTACCCTCCAAGGAGCCCGAGTGAGTTTGACAAATGTCTATTCCAGGTACAGTGAGACTTCCCTTCACCGTCACCTTGTGTGAGACCCTAAAGATGGTGGCTACTAAGGTCACCAACTCGTAGTCAGCCCATGGGCGGGTATAGTCGACAGTCCAGTCGGAACGTATGGGCAGGATAGCAAGTCCGAAATCAACTTGAAAGGATACCACACATAATCGTGGGTATACCTTCCAGTGACCCCCAATAACGATCCAAACACTACAAACAGTTGGGCCACAGAGGGATAATCTCCGTAACTCACCTGAATGCGACCTCGTGCGTAACCCCTGTGTGAGAGGGGGATCCCAGCAAGCCAATACAACAATTGGATTTGACTCTCCCTACCGTAAGATACTAAGTTTGTTCGATAGATTTGGAAAGTTATCCTTTCAACCTATTCCAAAGCCCTACACCTTAAACTAATGTAGGTTTGCTAACAAAGATGTAAAAAGTCTGATAAATTTTAGTTAAGCGTTGATTTTAATGGCTGTTGTTTACTCAAAGGGTGTACGAAAGTGAAACTGATTGAATAATGACTCAATTCCCAAAAATATGCATGAAATATTATAAGCAATCATTTCTTTTCAATGAATACCTATTTAAGGGAAAGAGGAAGAGTCATTTTCACTATCAAACACTTGATAAGGAATGCCCTCAATCAATTTTGTTCTCAATCAAATCCAATATGATGCTACAACATTTCAGAAATGCAAACTAATATGAAAACTAACCATTAAGATGTACTTTTGTCGTTTTCATGCGAATGATGATCAATTCAATGGAAAAACTTGTCCTGCCAACTACCATTTTAGATCAAGGAGATTCAGACAAGAAAATGCAGATTTCACACAAACAACACACCCTTTTTCAGTCAAACAAGAGAAACAAAATCAAAAACACAAAAGGAAGGAGAAAGAAATTGGATCATATGACCTCAAAGAACCAAATGAGAAGAGTCACGGAATTCTAATGTCCTTCACTAGAGTTCCCGCTCAGTCAGATAGGAGAGGAAGAAAACAACGGATCGATTTCAGGCACTCAACAGAAAAAACTCAAAAATAATGAAGAAGGGCATAAAATCTGAACAAAAAGGTGTTTACTTCTTAGGAGGAAGCATGTCAAAGTTCAAAGGAAGAATCATTGAATCACAAAGCAGCTCAGCAAGTGAAGAAATAGGGTCTGGACCTCCAAAAAATGGAGTTTTTTAAGAGATTTTGTGCAAAAAGGGGTTGGCGCTCTGGTGTAAGGGACACCAAGGCATTATAACACTCTATCCAACACTTCTATGGAGTGTTGGCACTCTGATAACATGGGCAGGGGGGCACCAGGCTCAAAAAACTCATAAAAATGTACAAAAAACCCAAAATTTCAATCAAATTTTGATAATCAAGCTGAGTGTGATGGAGTGAAGAGTCAATCAGAAAATGCAATCAGATATGAAGGGGTGAACAAGGCCTAAGAACACAAAGGATAAGACAAGGCCTATGAGGAAAAATCAAAACCAAAAGTTTCGATTCGATTCTCCCCAGTGGAGTTTCCAGTTTCTGTTGAAGGAAAATCTCCCTACGGACAAGTAGATCTCCTCAAAGAGATAGACTCTTAACTCTAAAACAGAAAGTGCTTATCATGGTCACTGACTTCCTTTTAGATCTAGGTGGACTAGTGTGTGAGGAGGAAGGAGAAAAGAGGTACCTTTTACCGGTGTTTGTCCCTGCATGCTCTGAGTTGAACTCCCATCTTTTGCTCCTCAATGGATCCTGCAAAGTACGATTAAACAAAGTACGACTACTTCCTACTCTATCAAGATTAGTCTGAAATAGGTCTATCTACTAAAGAGATAAATTCATGTGAGATTGAACATGAATTAGAAAGAAACATGTCAATCAAATTATATTAATGAGGACAAAACATTACTTATAGTCATGGATTGATTGCAGCAGCTATGCCAAGTCCTCCTTGTCTACCCCTTGCTCAAAATATCCATGATCCAAATGATGATATCTTCACCGATCGCTCCCTATGAGATCATAGGTCTCTTGCTTCCAAATCACCTCTATTATCACTCCAAGAAACTCCTTAGGGTTGTAGGCTAAGGATGCTTGGTAACTTAAGAAATCAATAATCAATGTGTGTGTGGATCAATGGGATGACTGAGGATGACTAATGAGAAGAACAACTTATCATGCATTCGAATGAGCCAGTGCTTTTAGAAACCAATAATCAGATGCAGTAATTTGGAATGGGGTATGAAGAACACTATTCTAGATAACCAAGTACATTAACATGCAGGGTCATACAAGATAGTAAGAGTTCATTCAATTCGAATTCATGAGACAAATAAGAAGATGACAGTTCTTAATAGCTGAGCTAAATTGAATTGAATTATAGAGCAATGAAACACATGAGAAAATCTGATATTAGTAGCAAAAGAAAAATGTGATTCATATCAAAATAAGAGTCTAAGTACATAGGCCAAAGAGTATCCAAAACTAAACCCTTTAGTCCTCCTAATGTCTTTGGCTTTATAATCTATTACAATCCGTTTTTAGATCCTAAAACAATGGATCTGATATTCTAAAAATAGAAAGTCAAAACTAATTCACAAAAGATAAGGAGAGATCCACAAGATGAGGTCAACCTCTATATTTTGGTCTTCAAACATTGGTTGAAAGTTGATGAAGTGTAGCCTAGCCTTCCAAGGCTCTTTGACCTGTTCCTTTGAAAGTGGAATTCGAATTTGATGATGTGTGCCAAAAATCCCTATCATTTTCCCCTTGAAAACCACTAAATCTAGTCAAAAAATGCCCTTTTGACTTTCATCTCCAAGTATGGCCTTCAGATTTTGATTTGATAATTCATAACCAACTTATTGAGGAAGGATTCAAACCATTCAAACCCAAAAATTCTTGATCTGAGCGAAAATTTGGCTATTCTGGCCATGACAGCTTTCAACAGCGCACTTGCCTGAAAAAATCTGCTCCTGCACTGTTGAAAGTCGCTACTTTCCACAGTTAACTAGTCAAAATTCTGCCTTCTGCGCTGGTGAAAGTGCAGATTTTTTCAAAATCAAATTTCTCAGTCATGGAGAGTCTGTTTTGCATGTTTAAATAGTCGATCAACATCTAAAAATCCTGAACTTTCCAATGGTGCTTTCAAATATGCATTTGGAGCTCAGGAAGCTATCGAAAATTTATCTACAATATTAGGCATCTTTCCTTCAAAAATGTCGGTGCATTTTTGAGTGCTAACATCTGGCTGCAACTGGGATGGATACCTCCCTATGAGGTGTCCAAGAACCTAGCAGACCTTGTGCCTTTAGTATTAGGCAATGGAGTCATTCAGCCTTTTCGGTGGTTAATGAGCACACACACGGGCTCGCCTAAACCACCGAAAACAGAAACTTACCCAAAAATCAAAACTTGATGAATCTCGATTACCTATGCAAAAAAGAATATCCCTCTGCTCTGTTCTGCATTTAATTTTCTTGGTGACTGACTGATTTATCTTATTCTATTTCCCTAACATGTGAAGCTAGTCAGGCTTCACTTCTCATGTTGATCAATGCGTGCAACCCAGTCTTGCACTCTATTGCAACAATTTCCCATAAAATCCTTCGGCCTAGAATAGTAGACATCCTTCAAGTGTAAATCTTCTTCCTGGAAAAGACCTACAAGAAAAGTTACATATACAAAAGGAGGATAAAATGAATGGTAATAGATATTTGTAAAGCCATAGATCCAATAGCCAATGCCAACCCCAGATGCCAGTAAGCCACAGCCAAATGTAGATATGGTATTCAACAAAAATAGTGGACAGATGTAGTTGTCTATATATATTCATCCCCACCAAAGTTGATGCACCTTTTGCAGCTTCGTCAATTCCAGATATGTTATCAACAAGAAATGGAGGAGCTTTGAGAAAAAATTCAATGCCTACCAAGTGTTGAACCCATTTAAATGTCCTTTGTTCTCTTTTCTCATCATATGCAAAGTTGAGACCTGAAGACAGTTTAACTATCTGATGAGGAAGCTCAATCCCAGTGTTATCTGGAAACAAGTTTATAAGAAAATTGTTCTCACTGCCTCCTTGCATACCATCAGCCCCGACACAAACAACATGCAGCTTTAGCAAGTATTCAAATTTCAGAGTGACCAATTTGCTAGGATTTGTCCCACTAGTCAGTTC
>CBVK0101156608.1:0-20116 GCA_900067695.1 Picea abies | reverse complement strand
GGAGCATGAGGCCTAGCTTAAGCTACACCAGAATGAGCCTCCTCCCCTTAGGGTTTTGACTTGGTGGCCCTGCCATTGCAGCACCATTAAGCCTAACTCTCTCGTCCTTAGGTTTAAATCTTTCCAAGCCTTTAGCCTCTCTCTTTGACTCCATTTACCCAAAGCACTAGTCTAAAATTGCAAACGTTGAACCTTTTATGTTAAAACAATATTTCAAACTCTCTCAAATTGAAACCCTAACTAACCCTAGCGACTTTACTAACCCTAACTAGCTAATGACCTCATGCCTATCTTGATCTCTTGTTTGGTATAAAATGTTGTGGCCTTGTCATTTAGCAATTGGCATTGATGTATAGATTATTTTCATTGGCTCAACTTGCAAAAAACGTTCACTTCCTTGCCTTTCAAACTAACTTAGATTAGGGCTGACGTCACCCTAGTAGTATAGTGACGCAACAACAATAATATTTATATATGAGCACCTTTATTGCGTTGTGATAATATAAAGATTGATTTTATACATTGAATGCAAGTATCATTTTGTATTTGTTGAAGAAGTATTATAAGCCATTGTCTTTGTTTTGCAATCATTGACTTCGTCAATAATTACATGTTATTGTTGCTCATATATATTGAAGATAGTCATTAGAAATTGAAGTATTAACCACTGCTTGTACGTTTTAGTTTTATTTACCTTGCCTTGTCTCGCAAATAGGTGCCCTTTTCAGTGGAATACCTTCTCTTTGACTATCTCTTTGGGCAATAATATGTGAAAGGAAACCCTCAGCTTGATCCTTTAAACCTTAAGACCTTTCAGAACCCTAGATTACTAGGGACGTCTCCCTTGGGATTAGCCACCCTAAATAGAAAGAGAAAGAGCTCCCCATCGAGGTGACAGTGGGTGGGGAAGCTCCTGTTACGCTAGTTTGGTCCTTACCTGTCAGCTTTTTGACCTTGAATACAAACTGTGCGATAACAGTCCTCATTATGACTAAGGCTGAAATTTTTGAATGGAATGAAATTGACAAAATCATTAATCTCTTCTGCAAAGCTTCGAGTTTGGTGGTAAATCAAACAAAGACAACTGTTCACTGTGATGGGCTATCAGATCAAGATTTGTTACCATTTAAATCTCTCCTTCCCTTTACTTTCAGCGATTTATCAGATAGCTTTAAGTACTTAGGTTATTTTCTAAAGACAGGGAAGCAAAAGGTGGAGGATTGGGGCTGGCTCTTAACAAAATTTTCAAAGAAAATCGGCTTATGGTGCAACCGATGTCTATCAATGGGAGGTAGATATGTACTAATCAAATCAATGCTGGAAGGCCAGGCTGTTTAATGGATGTCCTTAGAAGCAATTCCTCTTTCTGTTCTTGGCAAGATTAGAAAATTGATGGCACAGTTTCTTTGGAATGGCATTTCAGATAAAAATTCTTTTCACCTCTGCAGATGGGATTCTCTTACTAAACCAAAGAAAAATGGAGGTTGGGGTTTTCGTCATCTGCCCCATTTCAACCTGGCGCTTATTGCAAGTAATCTTTGGAGGGTCCGTTGGCAGGAAGGCTTTTGGCATAATGTTATCATGGAAAAATATTTCTCAAAAATTACTGTCCTGGATTGGCTCAGATTAGAATCACACAAAAACCGCCATGCTTCCAGATTTTGGTCTAGCCTTTCCAATGCGACTTCGGTCATTTTGCAGTGGCTTGCCTGGCAGTCGGGATTCGGCCACCAGATTTCAGTTGGCAGGGACAACATTACAGGGCTAAGGGACAGCGCCTTCCTCTCGCCTGAGCTTCTTATCTCCTTGAAACTGCAGGGTATTTACAAGCTTGAACAGGTCTCGGTGGGCCAGGATCCGACGTCCCGTATTGAGATATGGAGGAGCAACAATTCGCTTGGCTTGACTGGTGAATTGGCTTCAGAGTGGGAATCCTATTTAACAAATCTTAGAGGGGCCGGCGTATTACTCCAAAACGCTCCTGACAAATTAGTGTGGACGAGAGGCGACTCTTCGGGAACCTTATCTGTGAAAAATCTCTATTGTGCGATTACATCCATCGAGAACCTTCCAATCTAGAGTGGCTGGCGATTAAACCTCTGGAAATGGAATATCCAGTTAAAAATTAAAATTTCCATTTGGCTGGCAGTGAGCATTAAAGAGGAAAGGGTGGGAAGGTAGTTTATAAAATACTTTTCGCCCTTCAAAGTGTGCCTTGCTCAAAAATTAAACTGAATAGACAGAGACCGATCCACTGGAAGATGGGGTTTGCCAGTGCACAATTTGATGGGGCTTCTACTTTAAGTGGAAAAAATTGTGGTGTTGGGGTACATCATAGATCTTGACTCTTTCAAGTACAGGTGTTTCATCAACTGTGGGGAAGATACAAATAACAAAGCGCTATGGGGGCTAGGATTACACTCATCCTAGCAAAATTACTAAAAATTAGAAATATTCATATAATGGGGGATTTAATGGTTGTCATCAAGTGGCTGAAGCGAAAAAGGAAACTACATTCAACTGCTTTGAAAACAAAAAATTATTAAGCTGATAAAGTCCTTTCAGAAGATACATTTTTTACATTTTCAGCATGTTTACAGAAACTTCAATATAGAAACCAACAAACAGGCTCTCTTGGAGCCGAGAAGGTGATTATCCCTACTATAGATGGGATGGAGAGAGCAAGTCCTACTTCTTCTATCAACCTGTTCTAGTCTTGAAATTTTTTGTTTTAGGAGCATTGCTATTACCCTTTTTTACCCTTTCTCTTGTTGAATTAGAGTTTGAAGACTTCTTATATCAACCTGTTCTAGTCTTGAATTTTTTTGTTTTAGGAGCATTGCTATTACTCTTTTTTACCCTTTCTCTTGTTACTGGAATTAGAGTTTGAAGACAGCTGACAGCGGTTTTTGGTTATGGTAACCATTTCTGTTTCTTTATCTTTCTGTTTCTTTATCCCGGTTTTTGGTTATGGTAACCATTTCTGTTTCTTTTTGCCTCCCATGGTATGGAATCGAATTCCTAAGTATGAGAAGAAACACCTCTCGGATGTATTAAAACCTATATTTTTAATATATATAATTTTGGAGCAAATTTCTTATTGGAAAAAAGGATCCATTCACTAAAATGACAAATAACCCTCTTAAACAAGGCACCCTTTAAGATTTTGAATTATCAACGTTTTTATTTTGGTGTCTCCCGTAAACATCTTAAATCACAACTTAATTTTCAAAGTCATCCACACTCGTCAAAAGAAAATATGACATGTTTTTAGGAAAAGAAAGTTAAATTTAATATCTTTTATTATGATTTTTTTATATAAAAATAATATTGTTTTAAGTTACCAAGCAACGGTCAATATTAATGACAATTGTAGGCTAATATATGAGTTAAAGACATTTGCTGAAACAGCTGGCACTCGTCAAATATTCCATTGAAAAGAATTGGTTCATGAGTCCAATCTACACAACCTTCATTATCATCAATTCAATTCAAGCGTTATTCAATTTGATTCATAGTAAAACAAAGCACATAAGGATCTCTCCAACGTACAATACCAGAATAAGGTGCAATCACTGGATGAAAATAAAATGAAAAACGCATCATTAGGTTGGAAAACATTTCAATCCTTCAGTGGAGAAGCAATCAAAAGATCCATATTCTTGCTATGTATGGCTTTTCAAGTTTCAAACTATTACCCTGAAACCACCCTACAAATAATATAAATACGATTGTTTGCAACCATCCAGATGTAAAGGATACAAGAAATGCTTATCATCCAGATGTGAAGGATACAGCTTATCAGCTACTTTAAAAAAAAGATTTCAGAGGTTACCGCACGTTCTGCTAAAAGAAATTCATAAATAACCCTAAAACAGACAAACCCTAACTCTGTACAACGTCCCCGCCATTGTAGCATCTGAAATCCAAGATTATCTAAAAGAATTTTATTAATTCAAAGAATATGCAAGAAAAAGGACCGTGAAGATCCCTTTATTTCCTAAACGGCTAAACAATGAAGGAAGCAATCCACGTTCCCGATACAAAATACTCTGGATCTCATCCAGAAAAGATTAACCCCCCCAAAAAAATCCATTCCGATAGTGTCATATACATAAAAGAATATGATAGGCCACAGATATATAAAAGAAAAGAATAGCCATCTCTCCCTGATCATAAAAAGGGACCAGAGAGACCTCAGTAAAGTCGACAGGCCAAGAAAAAGGGGATGAAGGAGGCGATCAGAGCGGCTAATGGAGAAGGAAGGAAGGGCATTGAAGCAGTGCCTGCCTCCATTGTTGGACTGGGGGCAGCTGCCTTCACCTCTGCTGCTTCTGCTGCTCCCATCATCATTATGATGACAACGACCAAGAGAACTGCAGATGCGTACTTGCCTGCGCCTGCCATTCTCGCTCGCACTCACAAGAAACCTGATTCTGCTAGCTGCTACTGAAAAGTCCAAACCCCAAGCACAACCCTTGCCGGAGAAATGTGAATATCAAAACAAACCCAAATGGGAAGTGGCAATCTTTCTTATCTGAGATTCGAACTCTCAACCAAGAGGTACTGAGAGATGCGAGAGAGGCGCGCATATTAATACTAGTATGCTCCCCCACCACCAACGGACAATTCACGCGTCCAGCTGGAAAATATAAATAAAATATACGACCCCAGCTAAGCCAAGCTAAGTATGATGCGTGCCAGCTAATTGTGGACGTCTGACAGCATGGCCGCTGGCAATGCTTCCCTTTGCTTTGCCCGTCCTTCTTTATTTATGGGCGACCAAATTTACCTGACGCGCCAAACAAAGTAAAGTTAACTTAACGCGGAGGCCGTAAAGTTAACTTAACGCGGAGGCCATGGACATCAGATTGCCGTCAAGTCCAATGGGTTGAGAAAGGATTTGATAGTTGACCTAGGGTATGTGAACTAAGAACCATCAACCCCATTAGCCACATTTATGGAGATTGTCACCATAAGAGTGCCTTATCCTTTGATGACCTTGTTTTGATAGGTTGTGTATGGTTTGATTGATATGTTTAAAAGTGAATATTTGAAATTTTGCTTTTTAACACCATGGTACATTGTAGGTTGTATGTATATCTAGGTTGCCTTGTGCCATAATGCCATTTAGCTAAGAGATAGCGAGTTTTGAGTCTTTCATAACTTATATATCTATTATTCCAACCTCCAAAGAAAGTGATAATTGTATGGAATCAAATTACTTTGAAAAGCATGGCATTTTTAGACACCCAGATGGCCCATCAAAAAAATACAAGGAATGAATGATGAGCTTTTCTTACCTCATGGTCATTTATTTAGATTTGAAGGGCTTCTTCAATTGGATAGTGGATCTTCCCAATTCTCTTTTCCTCCTATAAGACTTTCAACAACATAGCATACTTTCTTTACAAAGTGGCATGCACGAAACGGACGAGTTACATTATTTTCTTATTCATTCTAAGGGATAAAATATCTTAGACCCTACCAAGGTCTTTTTTGAATTTTTCCCCAAGTGAGAACTCAATCAGAGAGGATGAGCCATAATAGAACTCTAGCTTTTAAGGGTGCTCTGAATTTCCACAATGAATGCCACTTCCACTTTGATTGTGATCCCTCTCTATGGAGTAAGGAGGTTTTATATCACAAATTTATTCTAGTGTTCCCTTGTCTTATAGGCCTCACACACCAATGAGTCATGGTGATCATGAAGTTTGATGGATGCCCTTATCAATGCTTCTCTATACCTATTCCATTTGTGTCTATGTTCATTGGATTATTCTAGTTGATATCCATTTCACCATCTTGAGTTCTATAATCCATTATCATTGCCATCATAGACATCACTCAAGAAAAATATTTGATGTGAGTGAAAGTGTTCCAATAAAACCGGGGACAAACAATGAATACTTGTACCACCAACCTAGGGGTTTCAACTCAATATGGTGTGTTTAAACCTGAATGCAAAGCGAGAAAATCACCTGAAATGATATTTAAATCAAATCAACAATGCACATGATGATGACAATCACACGTGTGATTAAAGTTTTCGAAGATATTGTAAGATTTTGAAATGATGGGTATTAAATGCACAAAAAAATTCTAAAGTAAAAAGAAAACAAATTGGAGTAATCTAATTAGGGAGCAATCTTCCCTCTTTTTAGGCAAAAAAATGGGCCTGAATCCGACCAGATTTTTAGGGGTAGTCTAAGTTTCGCATGGATCAAAGTTCCATGCATTTCACAAGCTTACCCTATGGGTTTTGCCCCATTTGAAACCAACCCAATGTTAGAATATGATGGATGTGCTCCTTTAATCTTAGACAATATCACTATTGTCACCCAACCATAGGTCGAAGCCACCCCCAAGCACCTTAACCTTGACAAAGAATCATTCTGGAAATAAACCCTAGGCTCGATAGCCAAACAAAGGGTGGTGCACCTTTCTCCAAGGATAGCACACCAAGCAAGAGCTAATCAAAGAGTCCAAATCATAACCAAGAGATAGTCCAAGCCAAAACCAAAATCTGCTAGTTGCAGCAACTGCAACAACAACTCTCCTCCAAACTTGTGCACAAACTGCCAACTGCAATGCGCACAAGTGTTTCTTTTGTAGTTCTGAGAATGCCTGTCAGAATGAAGACTGACCTCCTGTATTTATACTAAATTTGGCAAACTTTCTGGGCTGACTTCTCACTCTGGGTGCCTATTTACTTAGTATATAATATTTCCTTTAGTTGTCTTCTTCTCTTGGAGGCTAATGACCTAATACAAGTTATCCTCTTGTGTCGACTTGTCTTCTAGGATTATTAGCCAACTAATTAGGGTTTCTTCTTGCTTCTCGAAATATTCTATTCTTGTCAGGTTTACACATGGAGGTAAATACCTCCCGCAACTACCATAATATCAACACTCCCTCCTAGCTAGGGAGGTATTGAAGGTAATGATCTTGAGCACAAACATACCATTCACCCGGTAGCATCAACATAGTCGTATATATTATCTCATGACTCGATCATAAGCACCATCATCACTATCAGTGTCATCGGCTACATCATCTCTCGAAACCATACTCCATCTGAGTAATAAGACATGATGCTAGATAAGTCACTCACTCCACAGAATGACATAAGAACCATTCTTCTAATCTGGACATATGTACTGGAAGAATAAATGTCTTGGATCATTTCCCGTCTAGGGAATCACTGTCCATTGATCATCCATCACACTACTAATAGTCTTCAAGGAAATCAAAACAATGTCATTCAATAGAACACAATTGTGTCTATCCATAGTAGTACACAACTACTATCCAGTGGTACACTACCACACCAAGTAGCACACAGATACTTGATCAGTGACATATAGTCACAATCAGTGGAACACATCCACCACAGTAGTATACATCTACTATCCGGAGACATACAGTCTCCATAACAATCATATCATCTGATATCAACCTGCACAGAAAACATTGTTATGATATAAACTGAGTCATCTGGGCCATTCTTCCACTCACATATATGAGATCCGGAAGAGCATCTTCCCTCAGAAGGTAAAACATCAATGATGAGCTATCTGGACTATTCTTCTCAAGAAAGGAAGAATAACTGTCCCAATTTTTGAGCCTGGACCACTCCCTATTCGAGCCATTCCTTTGACACTAAACAAAGTGCAACCTGGAGAGAATGAATCTGCCTTAGGGAATGACTGTCCCTGATTGTTGAACCTGGACCATTCACTTGTATGGGCCATTCCTCTGACACTAAACAAAGTGTAGCCTGGAGAATGAATCTGTCCTAGGGAATGATTGTCCAGACCATTTCCAAAGGAAATAACTGTCCCGCACCAACCTCCAAAATGGACCATTCTTCGAAACTACTCACAATTGTGAGCTTCGAAAGAATGACTATCCGGCGAGGCGGACCAGTCTTCTTGACCACTACTAAGAGTGACCATCAAGAAGAGAGATTGTCCTAGACCATTCCCTATGCTAACCACAAGGGGAATTGTTGTCTATGGTACATCAACAATCCATCGAACCATTTTCATTATGAAAATGACCGTTCGATCTGGACCATTTTCCAAATTGGAAAAATGCCTTTCCGTCATAAATCTCAAACCACTTTCCGAACTGGAAAGGAACTGCTCATCCTGGACAATTTTTGAACTTGAAAAATGTTTTTCCATAAATCAATAACACATCAGTGTTCCCTCCCAACCTGGGAGTCATCTCTTCCTTTGTCAATAAGGAATTCGTCTCCACGAGCTCCAACTTGAGTACACAAACTTTTTCATCTTGGACAGAGGCTTCACCAAAATGTCTGCTTATCTGCTCATCTGTGGAGATATATATTGGTGAACCACTTTCTCTTTTTTGGACTTCATCACGGATAGTGTAATGCTTGATCTCAATGTACTTCGGTCTTTCTGGAACATTGGTTTTCTCTGAAGGCTTCATATAGCTCTGATCAATGTAGTGTATCATTGTTGGATTCATCTTTTGTTTTTTGCTAGCTCATAACATCGTGGCAGGGCTCAAACTGGAACATATTTATGAGAGTTTTTCATGGATTAGCAATCCATCATCCTAGATTTATGAGTAACCATTCTGATACAATATCTTTGTTATAGAAATCTTTTCACCATGCTTCTGCTATGTATTGAAGGCTCTGCACCAAGTTGTTTGAATCCATAAAGGATCTTCTTCCATCTGCATACAAGGGTCTCTTTCTAGTATACCTTAAAGCCTTTGACGTTGTTCTACATGCAAACTCCAACCTGTGGATATTGTGGACGATACACTAGCTCATGTAGAGGTATGTCTGGTTTACAAGAAATTATCATGGTCTTCTTCCTCCATTTGGGAGAACCTCTAGTTCTGGATCTTGCAATGCTTTCATTCATAAGTCTTCCATACACTGTCCTTCATCACAACTTTCAGTTCCTCTGCTTTTAGTGAGTTCATATCAGGTTGGTAGTCTTGTGATTCTCGATACACTGACTGGTTGTTCTGTCTTTTCTTTCTCTCTTGGAATCTTCATGTTCTTCCTCAAGTTTCTCTTTAGCTCTTGAGTTCATGGAGTTTTCTATAGATTCCATGCTCTGAAGATTCCAACTTCTTTCTTTCATCATAAGATCATGGATGTGGATGGAAAACCAGGGATTACTTTAAGGCTTCTTTTCAAAGAGGACTTCTTCTGAAGTCACACTGAACATGTGGTGCTTTTCATGGTTGCTACCATGGATAGATACTTCATCATCTTCAATGGATCATATAATTTAGGATTAGCTCCCTCATAATCCTTGCTTCATGCATGAATGCATGTTCTTCTTTTGATATTATAATCGGCTCTCTCCATCTAGGAGAGTCCACGCTTCCGTCTGCATCCTTATTTCCTTCTGCAATGTATCACAAATCTTTTTCCAATTTCCTCTTGATTGTTGACTTCTTTCTGTCTTTACTTCTTCTAGGTTTCTTCAAGATTGATTTTGATAATAACTTCCACATGAATTGTTACCAGGGGTTGTTGATGTACTTCATCCTTTCATGTGTATTGTATGACTTGTAGCAATTCTTATCTTGTTGTTCTTCCATAAGTATAGTTTCTCTTTGAACATATTATCTTCTAAGAAATAGATATGCAAGATATGTACAGAAAACATGGTATGTACAAGAACTATGAAGAGTGTTGTTTACCTTGTCTTAGAAGAAGAAGTTTGTTTCATCCTGCTTAATCTTCTTTGAAGGTTCCTTTTCTTTGGCAACTGATGCTTCGTGTGTCTCCTTCCTTTTATTTAGCTCGGGACAATGATTCTTGTAGTGATCATACTTTCGACAGTTGAAGCATTGTATTTCTGACATATCTTTCTCTTGATTTGGCTTCTTCCTTGAACCAAACTTCCTTTTGTTCTTGAAATTCTTGAATCTTGCTGTGAAGGCTTGATCATCGTATTTATTTTGAGATTTCTCTTTTGCACTAATCCTCTATTCTTCTTGTGCACAACAAGTCCAAAGTTCTTTGAAAGTAGGATACTCCTTCCTTGTGTTCATACTCGTGGAAAATGCATCCCATGTCTTGGGAAGACCGTTGAGTACTATATTTACCAGTTCCTTCTCTAAGATGATCTCTTCAATAGCTTGTAGTTGATCTCTTAATTGAGAGATCCTCACAAAGTATGATGTTATGTTGTCATCATCATTCATTTTCATGTCACAGAGCTCATTCTTCAGACTCATTACTTGTCCAATGTTTCTGACTGAGAAGAGGTTTGTTAGGGCATCATACATCTTCTTAGATGAGTCAATATGGGAGATGTAGGGTATCGAGTGGTATTTTATAGATTCCACTATGATACTCATGGCATTGATGTCACTGTCTTTGAATTTCTCCATAACTGCAACGTTCTGTGGTTCCTTCTCTTTTCCTTCTTCAAACTCTGGTTCCACGATCTTTCCTTTCATGATATCCAACACTTTATTCTTGGCAAGGATGAGGTCAATCCTTGTCTTCCACGCTATGAATTTAGAAGCCCCATCTAACTTATTTTCTAACTTCATAGATTAAGTCATGGTTGACTTGATTGGGTCAACCCTAGATTTGACCAACAACTCAAACTTGACGTTTTTGCTTGCTGAGAGTACTAGGTGATGCGCTAGGCTAGGGCGCACTAGTTTATTCATAAATTAGGTCAATCTCTTCACTTAAGGTGCCTCAATGAGAGGGTTATGGTTTCTGCAACTGCACCTGCTAGTAACCCTAGCGGCAGTGCTTTGGTAACTGCCCCTACTAGAAACCCTAGAGACAGTTCTTCAACGAGCTTAGTATCCTTATGGCTATGCTCCCTTCTAGTGGTTAGACTAAATGAAGGAGGTGTGGGCCTATAACCTATTAGAATATGATGGATGTGCTTGTTTAACCATAAACAATATCACTATTGTCACCCAACCATAAGTTGAAGCCACCCCCGAACACCTTAACCTTGACAGAGAATCATTCTGGAAGAAAACCCTAGGCTAGATAGCCAAACAAAGGGTGGCACATATTTCTCTAAGGATAATGCACCAAGAAAGATGTGATCATAGAGTCCAAACCATAACCAAGAGATAGTCCAAGCCAAAACCGAAATCTTCTAGCTGCAACAGCTGCAACGATAGCTCTCCTCCAAACTTGCGCACAAACTGGCCAACTGCAATGTGCACAAGTGTTGCTTCTGTAGTTCTGAGAATGCCTGCCAGAATGAAGATTGGCCTCCTGTATTTATACTAAATCTGGAAAACTGCCTAGGTCGACTTCTCATTATGGGTGCCTATTTACTTAGTATATAATATTTCCTTTAGCCGACTTCTTCTCTTGGAGGCTAATAACCTAATACAAGTTATCCTCTTGAGTCGGCTTGTCTTCTAAGGTTATTAGCCAACTAATTAGGGTTTCTTCTTGCTACCCAGTATATACTATTCTCATTAGGTTTACATGTGGAGGTAAATACCTCTCGTGGCTACCATAATATCAACACCCAAATGCTCAGAAAATGGATCAGAGTTTTGGATTGACCAGAAATTTAAAACTGCACCGCTGAAAAACCTGTCGGAAAGGTAACTTGGGAGGGAAGATTGCTCTCGAGTTAGGCCACTCCAAACAAATTTACTTGCCCAAAATTGATTATTACCACAAATGTTTAATTTTCCATCTGAAAGCCGAGAATATTGTATATCAACTGGACTTGTAGGAAGCTATATTTATATCAATTTTGGAAATATTATAGGTTTTATGTTTTCATTGAAACCAGGTAAGTATTCTTAACTGTTTTTTAACATTAAGCAAATTAAAATTCTCATGAATGTGATTAAACTAATTTTATAGATTTGTCATCAAACATGATTGTGCATGTAAGTAGTTTTTCATTTTGTCATTTTTCTATTGTAAATAGTAAACATGTCACCAAAGAGAACTGCTCCAAGAAACCCCATAACCTCTCCTAGAAAACTAAAAAGGAAAATTGAAAATTGACAATGAGTCTTTTTAAAGGACTACAATTTTCATCTCAAATACAAAAGTTGAACTTGTGGAAACTGAATTGGTGATTTTAGAACCAATAGTCAATATTCCTAAATCGGAAAACAAGAATCTCAAACCTATTTTGGGAAATACAATGAAATCAAATTCCAAGGATAAAGCCTTACCTAAATGGGGTGAGATATACATAAATTTTAAAGAAGAAAATTATCTAGATATTGTGCCATTAAGTAATCCCAACAAAAGGAACTTTGATGATTTAGTATACTTAAACATAAAAAAATTAGGGTTACACTATGTAGCAGCTAGGGTACTTCTCCTACCATGTTCTAAAACTATTGGTTGGCTCATTGATCACATTGACACAAAAGAAAGGGTCATTAAGAATGAAAAGAGAGAAATCATAGCTTCCTTTAAGGTTGTTGATATGGAAACATACTACAAATTTTCTGAGCTTGAACAAAATGTGAATACAGAGTATGTGACATAGTTTCATGATCAAAATGATCTTAAGGAGATAATGTCAAGTTAGTGGATTGAAGAAAAAAGGTTCTTTCATGAAAGTGACGGTATCTATAATATGTTGAACCTCTTAGAACCACACATATATGTTATGGCCTTCGTGTGCAGATTTTATGGCCAAGTAGACCATATGCATTTCAAAGATGATTGGATACCTATAGTGTTTGGCGTAGTTACCAAGGGAACTATATTTAATTGGGGAGCTATGTTATCATTGGCATTGAATAAATCTATTAAAAAGGAACAAGTCCATCTAGATAACAAAGGCCCTTCATTTCATATGGCCTCATGCTTGTTAGATAGTGTATGTGCTCACAACACATTCCATTAAAAAGGAACAAGTCCATCTAGATAACAAAGGCCCTTCATTTCATATGGCCTCATGCTTGTTAGATAGTGTATTTGCTCACAACACATTCCAAGGGATGGGGTGGAAATGGACAAGTTAAATGATCCCTATTCATGAATGTTGTGAAGACTTATGGGAAACAAATTACAAAAGGGTTTATTCTCTTATATGTGATGACTTTTTAGCTCCCCTATTCACCTTGATCTTTCAAAAAGAATGCCCTAGAATTTTAGAAGAAGCTAAAGCGGTACTCAAACACATTGGGAGTTGGTATCTACAAGAAAAATGCACTTACTTAAGAATATTTGGAGCAGTAACTATTTCTCATCTGCTGCCAAAACACACGCCAAACAAATTGGTGTTGCTTGAAATTGCTTATCAAATCATCCTACAGGGTTTTAACTCTTTTCTTGCCAAATATGTTAAAAAGAAATTGATAATCCCTTATTACTTTTACATTGGGAATTATAATATTTTAAACTCTAATCATGCCAAGAAAGGGGGTAATTTAATACTTGAATTCAAACTTTCTCAAGGTAAATTCAAAAATCATAATCCACATGGGTTAATATCAAAACATTGCAATTATATTTCTTGGTCTTGGTCTTGTCTTCATGAAATATGGGATAATGAGTTAATATATCAATATCTTGACTCATAGATAAAATGAAGAAAGAGCTTGAAGAGCATGAACATGAGAACCAAATTGATTCAAAGCAGCAATATCAAATCAACAAGTAAACAAGGGAACCTACAGGCAACAATAAGGAAGATTTAGACCCTAATAAATTAGCTTCAACATTGGACAAAGGTAAGGGTTCTGAAATTGAAAAAGTAATTACACATGGGAGTCTTGGAACTATGGTGCCTCGTGGTTCAGGAATGTCAGAAGACGTTGTATACTTGGCACTGTTGGAATAAAAAAAAACAAATTAGAGGAATGCCAGGCGAGTTCATAGAAAGAGGAAATCATAATCAGGGGGAAATGTAGCTTGTATGACTAAAGAGAAAGTTAGGGATGTAAGAAATGCTACATTGGTTGACCTAGTGGCATCAGGGCTAGAAATCACACAGGAAACCATGGATAGGGTACGTACATAAAATTGATCATGTAAAGGAGGATTTATGGTTTTTAGAACCTACATTTAACCATATCTCCCGGTATTATGTCATAACATAAACTAACATCCTCCTCGGAGTATGCAAGCTATAGTTGAGTTGGCATTGCAAACTAGTTAAGGAGGAGGTTTGTAGGTTGGATAGGTTGCAAGCATCCTGGTGCAAATTCAAAATTACCAACATCAACCTCATCATCATCAGGTACTCCATGAGATTTTTTTTCTTGTTTGGAGGTCAGGAAGGGTTTGGCTACTTGATTTTCCTTTGGCACTATGAACTAGCTCAAGCGCTGCGAATTTATACAGGTGCTATGAAATGTGCTACGAAATGCACTACAAAATGCATTGCAGAAACTCTATTCTAAGACTGTTGAACTGGTATTTTTGACTAGTTGATTTCCAGGAGGATTTTCGAATGAACCAAGATGAATTTTCAAAATCCAAAGAAGGTTATTGTCAAGAACGGACCCAATAACATTAACCTCTTTCATTGTTTTACAGAAGTGTCACGGATTGGGATATTCAAAGGAATCTTTGAGCCCTATTTTTTCAGTTTTCATGATTTCCTGTTTGAAACATGTTTTTGCAACACATATTCTGTGCAGCTGGAGATGAATTTCAAGAAAACAAGAGAGGTTTTTCTTTAGAACAAGCTTATCTACAAAAATAGTTGTCATATTTTACAAATTTTTTATATTTTGAGAATTAGAAGTGGCATTTTAAAGCCTATTTTTCAGAATTTCTCCTCCTAAAAAGAAGGAAATCAGTTAAAACGTGTCATTCTTTGTTTGTAACTGTTCCTATTTTGGGAAAGGGGTTGGAGTTCAAATTGGTGAGCTGGAAAGGACCTATAGTGATATATATTTCATGGTAAAAGAGTAGAGCGGGGTTAGAAGGAGCTAAAAAAGGGCTTTAGGAGCAAAAATGATTGTATATGTCAGTTTGTAAGCCGGAGGAGCTAAGGGTTGTAATCTATGATGTTATTGAAGATTAATCAGAGTTATTCCATCATATTGTCTTCTATGTTTTATCTTCTTTTATTCTTCTTGTTTGATGTGTTATCTTTGATTTATGGATTCCTGAAGCAACAAAAGATTTGTTGTAAACTTGCCCATTTTTCATTGTTTATTGTTCAAACACATTTAAATTTTCTTTGCAAAGAAGATCTTTGCTTAGTGAATGTTATTTATTTTCATCATTAAACAAATCCTTTGTCTAATAGGCATCTTTAATGCCTTCAATGAGCATAATACTTATGACCCCATTGCCTAGTGGTCCATCACTGATTTGCAGTGACCTCTATTATTTTTCTCTTTCTTTAAAGTCTTGTTGATCCCTGATTTTAAAACCAAATATAAATCAAGTCGTATGTTACCAAGCTTACACCCATTTGTAGTCTGGGGGTGACTCTTGGAGTGCTAACAGTGTACAACAAGAGGAAGAATATGCAACTATGCTCAAGCATAAAATCAAAAGATTAGAATAGTTTGAGCTTGAGAAAGCTACCAAAAAGATAGTGAATGTTTTTAATGATCATGTGTTGTTAGTATTTGAGTCTAACACTAGTATTAAAAAATATTTGTATGCTAAATATTTTAAACTACATGGGCACACTTCACAACTATCTATTTTATACAAGAAGAATCTAATTTGGAAGGAAACCCAAGCTAAGACATATAATCAACTTTCCTTTATAAAAAAATTCAAAAATGTAGAGGTCAGGAAGAGCACAATATCAAATTACTTGATAAAAAGAAGATAGAAAAAAAGAAGTGGATCTTAGTTTTTGGGAAAGTTTAAGCGGGGACAATCATAGAAATATTGAAGATTGTTGGATGCAATTCTTAAAAATATGGGATTTTATTGAAGATATTACAATGAAGTGTCAGCTACCTTCATTCGCCCCCCCTAAATACTTTTATCCAGTAAAGAAAGTAACGAAAAACTTTGAAGAATTTGTTGATCAACTTAGAGAGGAGGCCTTATAATTTGGAGGATTTTACTATATCAAACAAAGGAAAGTCTGATTGTGTCTTTCCTTTGGGTAGAATCCTTGTTGTTTGACATTTGGTTTTAGGCCCTATCAACACCACCAGGATGTGTTAATAGCTTAAGAACCAAGGAATAGATTTTTGAGTCTAAATTCATTTTTATTAATCCATTACGATTTATGGGTTTGTTTGTAAGATTTTTCCTAAAGGATCGTGTTAGCGCTCTGTGATTTGCCTAAGGCCACGGAGGCAATCACAGAGGTAACCTCGAACCACTTGGAGTCTTGGATCTAGCCCTCCAAGACTCAAAGAGGGATCTCTCTTTTCGATTTGACTTGGTTTGTATGGGATGGATTTAGGATAGCTATGAAAGTAATGAAAGTATGGGGTTGGGGTTTTTGATTTTTAAATGGTTAATTTAGGACAGTAAGGAGGGCCATTGGGCAAATGGGGTATGTGATTAAATGTGTGATTCCCTCTCAGATATAAACAAAACTCTTACACAGGGCAAGGTAGTGGAAGTGTTGGATCGAATTAAGTTTGAATGGTGTCGATTTGAGGAAGAAGTAGGGGATGAAAAAGCGAGCAAATGAGCAGTTAAGAATTCATAAACTAAGCATTTTAGAGGAGAAACATAAAGATTATCACAAGATCAGATGCAGAGTATTTCACAATAAATTCTGCTCTATCACTATCTTCCGATAATAAGAGTTGAAACAAATGAAAGGATAACAGGAAAATACTTGACAGAGACAAGAAACACCACCAACACCTCCGCACAGGAATCCTGTAAACAACATGTCTATTATTGATCGGTCATCTGAAGATTATAGAAATACTCCTGAAAAAGCCCAGACCCCAGTCCAGCAAAGAAAATTAAAAACCTCGGGTCGAACCCCCTCACACAGGTCAAACCAAAGGGAAACTTTACATAGGTCTAAACCTCTCCTACTCAGCCCGAACCCTCTTTTTGTCTTTTACATGTGTATATAAACAAAGAATTGCTATCAGTCCTTGCCAAGAATCGCGTTCTACCTCTGCTTTCTCAAAATAGAAAAATAGTTACAATACCATATGACATTTGTAGGCTGTCTCCTATAACAAACAAGACAGCAAATCCCAAAAAATTCGATTTGGTAACTGTTGCTTGAACATCTGGAGTTTGTTAGGATTTGCTGGCGAATAGACTCTAACAGCATCACAGCAAATAAATGCAGAAACAGTCGAATGCCTGAGGTTGTTGGAGATTTGCTGCCAGCTGGAGGATCAGTGTTCTAACCACTGCCTGGAATATAGGAAATCTCTGCCACCTTCCTCTAACTGCTGCCTCGGATTCTGGAGATGATCATTCTGGATCTGCCTCAAATCGTGGATCTGCTTCATTCATTCTGGTTGATCTGGTGTCTTGACTGCCAGATGCATTAGAAAAGGCTCCTCACAAACAGGGATACTCTGCCACCTCTGTCTAAACATGCTTTGCCACCTGTGTAACTGTTATCTAAATATGTGGATCAAATTGTTGTATTCGGAGATGCCATCTAGGTGAAGAATCGCCAGAAGGTCCTCATCGTTAATAATGATTCCATCTGGATTGTTTGGAGAAGTTAAGAAGATGCAATTTGGCTTCTCTTTCTTCGCAGTTTCAATAATACCAGAAAACATCCAAACTGAAATAAGATAGTCTTGGAACCTTTATCACAGTTGCCCCATTCACACCAACATCGAACTCATACATAATAAATGTGGGTGGGAAATCAATGATCTTGTCACCAGGATCAAGCACACATCGCATGATGAGATCAATAAGTTCATCTACTCCACATCCTGCAAGTAAATAAGATGCATCAAGACCTGAATCCTCAACAAGTGCTGCTCGTAAGCGTCGACTCTCTGGATCGAGATATATATACGGAAACTCCATATTCCCCAACGAATCCATAACCTCTGGTGGTGGACCATATGGATTTTCATTTGCGTCCAGCTTAATTATGTCTTGAGGTTTTCTTCCAAGTCGCGCAGACAATACCTCAAAAGGCAATATAGGTTAGTATGCAGCCAGCTCCCTTAAGTGAGGACGAATGAATGAATCTCCAGTCATTGGTTTTTAATCTGCCACAGGGGCTGCAGGTGAAATTGATGCCCTGCAGTTCATGTAGTATAGGCTAGTTGTCCTGTGTCTAAAAATACTGTGTTTGTTTGATACACAAACAAGCCTACTCTTGTTTGTGGCAGGGGTTTGCCGGTAAGTTGAGTTCTGGGCTGCCAACCCAATTTGTTATTTGGTCTCCTGCAAATAAATAGTTGAAGGGTACCTTGCAGTTCTAGGACTCGCCATTAACAACTGGCGTTGCTTGGCGCCCTGTAGTTCTTAGTTGGGAACAAATATCTGGTAAGAAACAACTCCCGACTACTATGGTGTCATAGGTGTTTCCGTATTACAATGGTAGATTATGCGTCTCAATACCCTCGAGCTAGGCATTTTTCAAGTAGTGTTTGTTGTTTGTTCATCACCATTGGAGACACTACCATTAACAACTTTTGCACAATAACTGAGGCACGCCCAAGAACAACAGCATCAAAATTGTCCAGAAAGTTGGCAGATATGTCTTTCACACTGCCTTTTTCACCAGAGACATGGACCATAGGATTGAAATCCCTTAATGATTCCCGACAGACTTCAGCAATCGATTTTTCCTTGTGATTGGATTCCTTGGCAAGAATCAAAAAATTTGTTGGTGAAGCTTCTGTTGTGGCTGGACTATCATCCATCGAGATTTGCTCGGGCTTGGTCTCTAACAATGGACATATGATTTGGCGCTTGATGTGTTGGTACTCCATGTGGCTTTGTGCTGGAGCTTGGGTGCTATACTCGACACTTGGGCACACATAGTAACTCTGTGTTTTATTTTTAATGTTTTGGGAATTAATCCCACATGCATGTGGTAACTTGAGCTTTGGGTGTTTATATGAGCCAATCGTGATATGGTCTTTCGATGAAGTGAGCCCGAGGCTGTGCTTTGGAGTTTGGCGTTGGCGCTGGTGTTGGCTTGTGTGTTTGTTGTTGGCGTATGAAATGGCGCTTACCCTCGGTGTTGAGTATTCGGAGGTTGGCCCTAGGCCGATATAATTTTATTTAGAAAAATATATATATATATATATATTTTTAATCAGAATTTACATTTTGAAAAACCAAAACAGACCAATCTATATAAAGGCCGAGGGGCCAATTATGGCTCAATTCACCAATTTTGGCTAATAAACCAAATTTGCATTTGCCCACAAGAATTAAATTTTGCCCTTTCAAACCAATTCACAATTTTTTGCTAAAAATGCACCAAAACTCGCTTTGAAGCTCGCGCGCAGGGACTCGTCTTACGCTTGGTCAGTATCGAGCGCTTTCTGCCACCTTCACTATGCGTCGTGAGCAAAAGCATAATGCCTAAAATAGATAGATAGAGTCAGAATATTGATTCCCCTATTATATAGGGTTCTAACAGATCGAAAACCCAATACACCATTAATATTGTTATTAGTGGTATGGGTAATAGGATTAGGAGTGGACATACCTCGTTTATCTCTTGTTTTCATTAATTGAATCAATGTGATCTCCTTCATGCTCTTAGGCTCCTCCTTTTATGAACATATCTTTGTAGAGTTACATTCCTTTGTAATTGGACTTTCATAACCAAATTAGTAGTCACTGAACTGTTATGATCTACCTCTAGAGAAATAACCTTCCTATATTCCTTAGGAATGTTAAAATTGATTGCAACATTTGATTTCCCATTTTGTAAAAGGGGCCACTATAAGGAGAATGCCTTGTAGCGGAGGTTTTTATGGAACCTCCCTAAAAAATGATCCCTTCTTTGTTTATAGCAGAGATTGTTAGTAGAGACGAGAGACAAAAAAAATTTGCAGAGGTTTTTACATTTGTGTGCCTAAATCATACAAATGCACTAGTGCGCTCACAAACATAATTCCCTGGTGCTTAACTAGTAAGGCACATCGATAACCATTATATATATATATATATATATATATATATATATATATATATATATATATATATATATATATATATATATATATATATATATATATATATAATAAAATTCATATC
>CBVK0101156598.1:0-13037 GCA_900067695.1 Picea abies | reverse complement strand
GGTTAATATTACTAATCTTTCATTTGTCATCTATAAATGTTTGACTATATTTTCGTAAAAATACTGAAATTTCTAAGAATTTTATATAGTTTGTATACAATTTTGACAATTTTTAAGGTAAACAAAATTTATCCTATAGAATTTGGGCAAATAATTTTTAGAATAAGAAATCATTTTTTGAAAAAATCTTTGGAAAATTAGCTCATGAGCAAAATTTAACCCCTAAAATCATCCCTAATTAAGTTGCATTTTTGAATGCATAAATTGATTCAGCTATCTTAAAAACCTCTAGAAAACTAAAATTGTATAATATCAACAAGTGAAATCTGCAATTTTTAATCCTTCTAAATTTCTAGTCAGATTTTTAGATAAAATTTATAAAAAAAAATTAGAAAAAATAAAAAAAAAATTAAAACTTCAAAAATTTATACAGTGTGTTTGTTGAACTTCTAGGATAATCCCAAATTAATTTTTTTAATAAAAATTTATTGGTTTTTTGAAAAACAAAAGTTATGGATTATATTAAGATTTAGACTATGTGTTTGTTGAACTTTTAGGATAACTCCGTGCGAATCTTCCCAAAGTTTTGACTTTTGATGTAAATTATTTTTTTAAATGAAAATTGTATTTGTTTTTAGAAAAACAAAAGTGATGGATTATATTATTTTTGATGAGATAGCTAGATTGATCAGACATTTTAAACTCAACCATTTCACGGGTTAAAAAAATTAGGATATGGGGTAGCATCCAATGTAGTGGCCGGGTAAACCCTTTCCCACTTCGTGGGTGGGTAAACGGTTTCGGGGTAAACTCTTCCCCACTTAGTGGGTGGGTAAATGGGGTAGCATCCAATGTAGTGGCCGGGTAAACCCTTTCCCACTTCGTGGGTGGGTAAACGGTTTCGGGGTAAACTCTTCCCCACTTAGTGGGTGGGTAAATGGGTCCGTTCCACCATGGGTGGGTAAACTCGGTTCGTCTCACTTTCCCATATTGTGGGTAAACTAAATTAAGGTAAAGTGTCCGTTTGTTATTACGGGGCCTAATTTCAAGGGGAATAAGAGATTCAAACCTGTGACCTCTTCCAGTGGTGATAGCTTCACGTTTGGCTCAGAATCATCTAAGCTAACGAAGTTAACCCTTGAAACTTGCATCAAATGTTTTCTTTCTCCTTGGTCCATGCAATTTCCATTGAATGCATTCCCCTCGTCTTCTTTGTTCACTTGCTACCTTCTATTGATTTTGTTCTCTATTTGATATAATGGTGTTTGACTTGTTGTTGGAAGGATGGTGGTGTGGAAGTTTTATTCATGGTTCTTTGTGGTGGAGGGTAGGGTTTCTTATGGGGTTGGCCTGATTCTTTGATGATGTTATTTTACAGTTTGTTTCTCTATCATTAATAGTTGTTCTTCATAGTTTCCAACTCTTTTTGTTCTTCTACATGTTAGTTTATAGTTGGTCTCAATGGTTTTCTACCATATATTTTTTGTTGAGTAGTTTCACGATATTCTGTTCTTGTGTGGTGGTTGTTGTGTTGGTCGACTTCCTCTGCATATCACTCTAGAGAAACTAGGTTCGAAGTATATAGGGTGGTGTGGAAGGATGATGTTGTGTGGAGGTTGTTGGGTTGGTTGACTTTGTCAATGAAGGATAGGGGTTGTTGCATTGCTTGAGCTAGTTTCTTGTACATTGTTCTCTTATGAGTTGTGTTGCCATTTATTGTTCACTGTTTGTAGCACCCAATATTCTTAGTTAGGGAGGAGGGAAGGGGCTTAGTTTTTATTAGGTAGGGTGCACTAAGTTGGGGTGAGAGTTCAATGTTTTTTTTTTCAATGGTGTTAGTTGAGTTCATTTTCTTTTTGTTGGGGCATACATAAACCTCATGGGTTTTTTTTGGACTAATTCTTGGTGCACTATGCTTTTGAACAACTACATTCAAAACTAGCAATCAAAATGGTTTTTTTTGGACTAATTCTTGGTGCACTATGCCTTTGAACAACTACATTGGAAACTGGCAATCAAAATGGTTCATGATGGTTATTGTTTATAGTGTGTTTTTTTATGAATTTTTCTATTGGTTGTTGTATGTAAGTCATTGTCAATCACAATAGTTCATGGTGCTTATTGTTTGTAGCCCAGTTTTAAAAAAAATCTTTTGGTTGTTGTATTTAAGTCATTATGTTCTGCTAGAGCTCTCTTATTAGAGTGTTTTTTTGTGGGATATGCATCCCAATAGGACCATTAGTTCTTAGATGGGGCCATATTATTTCTCTTTTGATACATTTTGACATATATGTGCATGTTTGCGCTAATGCTACTATATTCAAATGTGGGGTAAAAATGAGAAGATATGTAAAAAAATTTGGAGTGAGGCAAGGTGAGGGAAGAAAATTGAGGCCGCGCAAAAAGTCAATAAACATCTAAGCCTAGAGTTTGTGAATTTCTAATGAATAGCATTTCAAATACCTCTCAAATGAAAAAAATTCTAAGCTGAGATCTTTTGGTCAACCCTAATCGAAAATTCTACAGTGGTATTCAAATTCCTGCAACTTGAACAAGGGAAAACCCGTACAATCTTTAAATATTATAAACTAGACTTACTATCACTGAATTCATCTTCGGATCTAAATTCTAATAATAGAAGAATTTTCAATTTTTATTCTAATTTCAAATTCACAATACCTAAAAAAAAATACCAAAAATCATATTGTGGTTCTTTTGAGTGCCTCTTCAAAGGCTATTTTTAGTTTTCTTGGTATTAATAAAAAATAACACTTAAATCTAAATAATCAAAAAAATATATTCCAAGAAAGATTTTTAGTTTTCTTGATAATAATATTTAAATAGAAAAAATATTGTGTAAGCACTATTTTTAATATCTTTTTGGAAAAATAAAAATAATAATTAAATTTAAAAAATTTAAAAATATACTTATGAATTCGTGCAATATATGACTTTTTCTTTAAATAGGTTCACATAAGTCAATCATCATACTCACCTAAAATTTAAAAATTTAAAGTATATGGAGTTAATAAACATCAAATCTCTCTCTATATAAAATGAAGGTAAGACAAATGAGAGGTTGAAGTTGAAGAAACATAATTGTAAATTCAACTTGCTTTTAAATTCAAATGTGTTATAAATTTAGAAACAAAGACTTCATTATGGCTATGTCATTTGCTAGTGTGTTTTATAGTGAGGGTTATTTTTAGTTGTCTAGATGTAATAATGTTGGAAGTTTTACATAACTTGTTGACACAACCACTATGTTTATATACATATTTAAAAGAAGTTATTGTGTTAAACTTGGGAATTTTTTTTCCAATTTCATATGCATTTTACAAATACATGTTAAATGAGCATCTTCTATTTAGAACTTTTCTTAGTTCAATTTAAGATGTTTGTTCATGTTATTATAGTTATATAATGGAAGATTCATTTGCATAGTATTTTTAATTAGGAATCATGTGTTTTCTCTAGTGATCAAACTTCACTATCCTTTTTCATGGTATTTATATAATGTATATGTGCTTTCATTGTCAAAATTGGTGGGAAACAATATTTATATTTTTACCCAAAATGTAGAAATAATAGGGATTGTTATCCCCTGACTTGTAGGGGTAACTAGAGGATATTTTCTCACTTATAGACACATGTTTCACAAATGAGATCTATTGTTCTCCATAGACATATGGCCAAAAATGCTTCCCACATTTTCTCATCTCACTCACATTTGATGATTATGATGCTTGATATGCATGAGATACATTATTTCATTCACATTTGATGATTATGATGCTTGATATGCATGAGATACATTATTTCATTCCTTCACATTATGTGTTAATGCTTCATGTACTAGTTATGAAAGTGGTGATCATTGGTTGAGTCAGATAATGGATCATGATGCTAAAACATTATGCTATTTGTCTTGTTTCACCTTGTTGAATCGTCATCATTAATTATATAAGTGTTGTCACTCTTGGGTTGAGTCGTACTACTAGGGGAAATTGAGAGGTGTATCATGTCCATATCCCAATCCATACTTAATACTCTCCACCCTAATTTATATTTTCCTAATCATGGGTTGTTTTCATATGTCACAAAAAAAGGTTTGTGCATCATAGTCACACGAAAAAAACCTCACCCTAAAAAAACTATAAGATTGAGGTGAAGAGAGAGAGAGAGAGAGAGAGAGAGAGAGAGAGAGAGAGAGAGAGAGAGAGAGAGAGAGAGAGAGAGAGAGAGAGAGAGAGAGAGAAGCCAAAAGAAAAAATAAATAAAGCATGGTAAATTCTCCCCCACTATGAGGCCATTGCCTCAAGTCCTATGTGTAAAAGGATATCTAAAAAAGGACCAAATGAAATAAAGAAAAATAACAAAGTAAAACAAATAAAAAAGAAACTAAGGGGTAGTAAGAAACAATAGCAAGGAAAGGGTAGATCAATGCATAAGTGTTCCCTTGTATTTGAAAGGAACTCATGTGGATGAATATCTTAAAAAAACTCATCATGAATATTCAATTCAACTCATGAAGTTACGCACCAAACCATACTATCTATCACTATACATGCTCCTTGATTGTTTTTCCTAGGAACTACTTCTTTTCTTGAGTGTTGACATGTTTAATATAGGTTAATGATGCCCCCCATCATACCTAAAATTAGAAAATTGTATGAATTATATGACTTATTGTGAATTTAGAAGATGTTACTTGATGTTTCTCTACCTAATGACATTTACATTTGACATGACTAAGTTTTTATGTTACATTGGATTTGTGTACATGCCTCAAGATTGATGACTACTTTAGGTCCCTTGATCCTTTATTTGGATGTGGTACCCTGGATAAATCATTAAATATCTTCGATGATTTTAAGGAGGTTTTTTTGATTGCTTTATCGAGGTAATCCCACCTTCAGAGGAGGTCGTTGGGGATTTTCGAGGATACATTTAATTTTTTGAGTGAATCATTGCACCCTTTGAGAACATTTAACACTCGAGACCTTTTCATGCCTTATTATGTGCCACTTTTGAGTGAGATTTTCACTTTCACAACCAAAACATGCCACATGTGGGATAAATTCATGTTTATTAGGAGGACAACTTGGCCTTTAAGGAATTTTTACCTCATTTTGGGAGCATAACTGAGGGTCTTTTGAACGACTCACTCTTGTATCATGGATATTTTATCTATTTTTGACCATATCTCTATGGTTTGTAAATAGATATTGGTATTTAATATTCTTTTAGGTTAAAATCTAGGATAATATTGTTAGATCTCTTCATATAAATAAGCTCGAAGAACCTCTCATTTACAACTAATTGCTAGAACTTATGGAGAACACTTCTTGTCTACTATTATGATTATGTTTTTCTCTCTCTCTCTCTCTCTCTCTCTCTCTCTCTCTCTCTCTCTTCTTGAATAAGTCCCTTCTTTAAATCCTTTGGAAGATTACTAGTGTAGTATCTTCCCCTTGAATTATCTTGAATCTTGTAAGGCACTAGGAGGGTTTATTAGGGTTTGTAGTAGAAAAGACTAACTATCACCTTAGTTTCACTTATATTCCCTCGAGAGGATCGTTAGTTGACCCCATATTCCCTAAAAAAAAAGTAGGAACTACTCTTTTCTCATCTAGTCAATCATAAAATCAAAATTCCAAATAATTTACTTTTGTTTTGGGGTAAATTTAGGGATTTTTCATCTTTAATTTAATTTTCATCCATCAAAAACCTAGACATCTAGGGTTTCTTGCATGTGTTTTCCCTAAAATTTAATTATTATTGGAAACTAATCCTAGGTGGTTTATGTTATAACAGTCTTAGGAATGAAGAACTTGGTATAATTGGTTGTTATATGATCTCTAATTTTTTAGAATTAATAAATTACATAAATCCTAGATTTATTCATTTTTTGAGCACTAATCTTCACATGTTTCAAACATGTTAAAGTGAATGAAACCTAATTTGAGTATAAATTGTTTACCATTGTAATATGTCTATATTTGATACAAGTTTTATAACAACCTTTAGTGATTTTCATATCTAGACTATTTTGGCATAATTTTTCAATGGATACTCAATTAATAAGCCCTCTAAGATAGCCCTAAAGTCAACAAACACTAAATTTGAAATTTACTTTAAGTAACCACATAATCTATAACTCATGTATCTAAATTTGAAATTTACTTTAAGTAACCACATAATCTATAACTCATGTATCATAATCTATTCATAGTAATTTGGGTAGTAACATATGTGACCTTAGACTTGAAATTGTCTTGCCTTAGTAACCCTAGGTGCTACTGGGGAAGCTTCCCTTTTGTTGGACTTGTCCTCCACTAAAATGAGGGAATAAGTGTTCTAGGTGACAGAGGCAACACTTCCATGTTCCAGTCATATTTGTACCTTGTGAAGGATTAACACTAAGGTGAAATACCGTGTGATAATATTTTGGTGCCATTTTGAGGGAGAATCAAGTATTTCTCCTTGGTTATCAATTTTTTTTTTCAACCATATTGATGAGAAGAAATTAAATCCTTATATAAGTTTTCTCATCTGGTGATTCCATTAGTGGAATGGATTCCTTGTTCCTTACATATTTTTGAAGACCTTGTTCTTATAGGGTGAATCAAGCATCATTATTAAGCAATTGAAGATTACCTTGGTAACTCCATAGATGTTTTGTATGATAAATTGCATATGTTTGAGTGAAGAAATATGGCACCACTGGACTTCCATGAATTGTATACTACTATTGATCCTGGGAAAATTCATAGGTACCTAAATGACTAATCTTCAAAGTGGTTAAAGAACATTCCAAAGTTTCATGGTGATGTTCCTTTTTCTACTCAAAATATCACATCATCCTTAAAATATATTTCAAAGATTAAGGAAATACATGAGGGTGTATTGGTAAAAATATTTGCATTTTCCTTGGAAGAAGATCCAAAGACTTGGATAAAGAATTATTGCAATACAAAAAACATATATTCTCTTGCAAGTTTTTTCAAAGTCTTCCTCAAATGTTGGGACCTATATTACAATGAGGAAAAGTATAAGGAAATTCTAGAAGACATTATAGAATACTTACATGGAGATAAAAAGGAGCTTCATGATCCTATGTAGAATAAAGCATGTGAAGAGATTCATCATTCCATACATGAATATTTTGATGAGGACTTTTAATATAAAAAACCTCAATAATCCAATGAACAACAAAACCATGCAGAAGAACCTGAAGATGAATATGAGGAAGAGAAACCTCATAAGTCCATTGAAGTTGAACACTTTTATGAAGACATAGATCGTGAGAGCATCCAATATTCCATCTCTCCTCTGCATGTATACAAGAGTTTGGTGAGTTGTACTCCTTTCTAGTTTTTTTAGTTTTATGATGCATCCTTTGATGATTTGGAAAATGAAGATTTTGTAGAGAATCCCTTCGATTAAGCCAATTTCTCATTGATTAATAACATGATGGTCATGAGATTGAGAATATTGACGATATTATACATATTGAAAGGAACAAGTGGCATATATCATAATCCATTGGTGGTAATTTGGGTAGAAACATAAGTGACCTTAGACTTGAATTTTTCTTGCCTTAGGAACCCTAGGTGCTACAAGGGAATCCTCTCTTGTGTTGGAGTTATCCTTCACTAAAATAAGGGAAGTAGTTGTCTAGGTGACAGTTGAAAATCTTCCATGTTCCCCTCGTCTTTGTACCTTGTGAAGGATTTTCACTAAGGTGCCAAATTGTGTAATAACAAGGCCCACCATCTGATGTTAATGGGATATATGGACCTATTTTCATCGTTGATTTCATTCTAATGCTTTTAGTAAATTTTGTGATGGATGTTGATTTGGATATATTATGTATGGTTGTATGTTTTTTGTTTTTTGGTATTCATTGGCATGTTGATGTTGAAACTGTAATCTTTCATTCATCGACACTTCAACCACATGAGGCTAGATGGGGGTAGGACGAGAATGGAACCCTGGGTTTATAGCCTCAACCAAAGGATTAAGGACCTTGTTTTAAAAAAGGCATAAGTGTGAAATCCTCTAATATTTATTTTATTTTGTGATTTTTTTTTTTAGGGGTTTTCGCCATTTATGACCTTTTTTAACACACACACACACACACACACACACACACACACACACATATATATATATACACACATAAAAATGATTGAGAACATAACTAAAAAAATAAAAAATATAATGACTAATATTTTGGACTTTTTTTTTTATATAATTGTGCATAATAGAGTGAAAATAATTAGCCAAGAAACTAAAAGTTTTAGCAATAAAATAAAAAAGTAAAAGTATAAAACCTAAATTAATGTTTTGAATTTTGTTGAAATAGTATAAAACTCATTTGATCAAAGAGGGAAAACATGACATCAAATAAATCAACCACAAATGATCCTTTTATTATTGGAATAACCCATACTTCAAGTCCCTGCGAGAACATGGATCAAGAATATTTTTAGAATTCCTATATGTAATGTGAATCATACAAGGAAAGCCAAATGACATAAAATGGCAAAACAAAAATAATGACTTAGCTTGGACCAGTCAAGAAAATGTGATGGATAACAATTTAAAATCTGTAGAATATGTCACTAGCTAGCAATGAGTTTTTAAGAACTTTTGAATAGAGTAAACAAGAACAAAAATAAACCACCTTATTAAGAAGAAAAGATCATGCTTCCACTTTGCCTTTTCTTGTACCTTTTCCAGAAATCCCTTCTATCAACAAAATCATTACTTTCGTAGGAAACAAAGTATGAGTATGAAATTAAAATATGATGAAGTGCTCACAAGGCTCTAGCATACCTCTCTCTCAATTTGGGATCCCTTTTGTAGTAATTTTCTCCTCATTATGTATTTCCTTTTATCGGTTAATAGTTCCAACTTCTCTCTTCAAAATTAACAACTATTATATGAAAACTGAAGTCGAATATTATTTCTTCTTTTCTAAAAATTAATTAAAAGAATATTGACTCAATAAATTAAGTGAGTGGGGGATTATGTTTGCAACTTAAGGTAAAGAGGGGGTTGGGTGTCCCACTAGAACATATGCCAAAATAAATTGAACCCTTATAATTCCCTCAATTGTGACTCCCATTCAAACAACAAAATAAAACATATATAATAAATATTCATGTCATTACTACCATCATATGTGAGCAATGATTAATATATTTCATAACCTTGTTCCTCCAAGTTTTCATAATAAAGAGAAAAAAAACATGATCAAAACAAATATTCATGACTCAATAAATTAAGTGAGTGGGGGATTATGTTTGCAACTTAAGGTAAAGAGGGGGTTGGGTGTCCCACTAGAACATATGCCAAAATAAATTGAACCATATTTCATAACCTTGTTCCTCCAAGTTTTCATAATAAAGAGAAAAAAAAACATGATCAAAACAAATAATTCCCCATAGTCATATATAATATCATGGTTTAAACATGTTTATCCATCAATAAAAATTAAAGTGCACTTTCCAAAACATATATACGATGATTGAATAAAACCATTAATACTGAGAGATTTGTGGATGCATATCCACATGAGATATTTCCCTTTTGTTATCATCTTCAATCCTATTCATATTTATTCTTGAGTGGGTAGAGATAGGTCGAGAGGATTCAGAGTTTTTATGAGATTGGGGAGGCTCTATGATCCAAGAGGAGAGACAGTATATACGATGATTGAATAAAACCATTAATACTGAGAGATTTGTGGATGCATATCCACATGAGATATTTCCCTTTTGTTATCATCTTCAATCCTATTCATATTTATTCTTGAGTGGGTAGAGATAGGTCGAGAGGATTCAGAGTTTTTATGAGATTGGGGAGGCTCTATGATCCAAGAGGATATAAAGAATGCTCATAGAGGTTCCAGGGGATCCGTAAATGCTTAAAATTTTACCATTCCAAATTCTCTCGAAAAAAAAGTAAATGCATAGACATCATTGTTAGATTTCCAATGATGCAAATATCTCCTCAAATGGAGTTCATATGAAAATTTTATGAGCGGTCAAAGTTCCAGTCAGAGGTCAAAGTACACATGGGAAAAATGGGTGACACATGGCACAAGATTGTTAGTAGCTGAATGGGAAAGGTACAATCCAAGTGGTCCAATTATATGTTGTTAGGTGGTGCATAAGTGGTCCAATTACATGTTGACATGGCATGTATAAGACAATGAGAGTCCACCACGTGGTGACCTCCCATTGACCTATACTGACATGATTCATTAAAATTATTTGGGAGTCGATGGGGTTCGAACCCATGACCTCCCAAAGCCTTAAAAAATATTCCATTACCATTGAAACACTCTATTGGTTCTTAACCATAAGTGGTAATAAATGTATTTAAATTTATGTAATGTTTCATTTAGGAGAAAAAAGGGACAAAGGCTACAACCCAACCCTTAGTCTATACATTATTGCATATGGCCAATACATGGTCAGTGGAGCGGATAAATAGTATTATGCATAGTATATATATATATATATATATATATATATATATCAAACAACTAATATATGTGCATGGAAGCAGATCAAACACGAAACCTTCGAGATATAATCTGCATGATTAACCATTGTGCCAAAAAACCATCTATTATGGGATTCCACTAGTTTTATCAATTAAGTTTCCATAATCCGGGGTGGAGGTTTGGAGGCCCGAGCCTATATATTGGGCATGAAATCCAATGCACTACACACATCCCGATTAGCACGAATTCCCAGGTTTGCATGAATCTTGATGTTGCACAATTTTCAAGAAAATGTATGGATTTAGAGGTCATACAGATGTCTCTATTTGAGTGTTAAGAAGAGGCTAAATATATTGTCTCGTAAAGCATGCGATGAGGTATAATGGTAGCACATAAGCAACTTTATACTCATTTTCACGATTTTTCGCAAGGATCATGAATTTGAGGTCTATCTCATTTTCACGATTTTTCGCAAGGATCATGAATTTGAGGTCTATTTTTTGACTTGAATTCATTTGTAAAATTATTTTATTAGTTTTCCATTAATGATCATTTAATGCATTGTTTTGCGTTCCTAAGAGGGTGAAATTGAGCCAGTTCAAAAATTGGTCAATTTATAGTCAAATTTCTCAAAGATTTTCAAGTATTTTAATGGTGAACTCAATTTCTTGTTTTGAGTTATGGAATTAAAGAGATTTCATTAAAATGGCTCTTTTCAATCATATTTTAACGTAATTTGGTCTTTTGAGATGATGGAGAACAATCATGTTATCTAAGGGGACTTTGAAGATGAAGTGATGTATGACATCCATATATGTAATTTGAGTTATTTTATTTTTTGTTGTGTCATCTCACTAGTCTACAAACTAATAATTATTTTATGAGTTTTTTGATAAAGAGCACATCATCAAAATTTTGTAAACCACCTCAATACGATCAGTAAATTATTCTGGATCAAGTTAGATATTGCATGTATATATGTAAAGAAATAAGTGGTGTCTAAGTATTTTCGAATAAAGTGGTATTAGAGCTAGTTTTGACATGTGTTTCAAGATGTTGGTGTGATGAAATCCAAGAGTTCAGTTGATGAATATTTTGAAGGTTCTTATCAGAAGGAAAGAAGAGTAAAGTTCTCATGAAGTTGAGGATACACAAGAATATTAATCAGCAAATCTAGAAAGAGAATTATGAACTGAGAATGCAGTTGCAATCTTTTGGGGAAGAGAAACATAGGATGTAAGATCGACTATTATGTCATGATGAATTCCATGAGGGTATTTTTCATGATTTTGAAAGAAAGTTGCTAATAAAGAATTAAGTATTGGGACCATCAATACCAATCCATGAAGATTGGAAAGAAGAGAATGCAAAGTCTCTAATGCAAAAGGGACTACCTCTTTCAAAAAGTATGATCCAGAAAGTTAACCCCTCGTATTATTATTTTTCCCATCAAGATGGAGAATGCTCAAGGGTAGCTTTAGCAAATAAAAATTTAGATGAAGAATTCCTACATAAATAGTTGGCCTTACCTTCTAGTCCAGAGGAATGTAACATGTGTAAGTCATTTCCAGGGAAATATTTGCATGCTATAGGAGAAGCAGTGAATACTTTTCCCACTGGTGAATGGTCTAGTTATTCATGTGCTTCCTGTGGAGCTAGTAACCATTATGTGGAGAAGTGTCAAAGAAGAAAATATATTCAAGTAAATACCTCCAAGAAGAAGGCTAAAGGTAAAGATCATTTCTCAAAGAAAAGGAAAAGGGGGAATGATAAGAAGGGATCATGGTTCCAATATGGGAACAAGATACCCTGCTCATATTGTGATAAGAGTGGTAATTAGATAGAGAAGTGTTGGAAAATTCAACCGCACTTATGACAAAAGCAGAAAATGAAAGATGTAAAGAAACTTGCAAGAATAAAAGCAACAAATCCATATGAAGTTAATGGTCTTACTAAAAGTCTTGGTAAAAAATACTTCCTAATGGCTGGTCTTGGAAAAGTGATATATGAAGACATCAAATAATGTTTCATGGACAATGGCTCATATTTCCACATGATTAGGATGTGATCGGTATTATTGAATTTCTCAGAGACTGAAAAATATTGCTATGTGGGATATGGAACCAACACCAAACAAACAATAAGAGGGTATGGATATGTAAGATTCTAGATCGAGTGAGGAGGGTTTCTAGGAATAAAACATATGTTGTATGTTCCAATATTAAATGTAAACCTACTCTCATTTGCATCATTTGAGGATGAAGGTTATGCAGTCGCATTCCAAAATGCTCAAGTGCTTGTGTATTCAAGAGATGTTGCTCCAGAAACAATAATAGTTCTTGTTAGTTGCAAGGAGAGATTATACAATTTATTTGGAAGACTTGTATTTTGGTCTAATGGTTTCTTAGATTCAACATCAAATTCAACATGAAATTCAATTTCAAATACAACATCAACATCAGATGCATTGTCAAAGGTCAGAAGTTGCGAGACTCCTTCTAGTACAATGGGAAGA
>CBVK0101156578.1:0-18764 GCA_900067695.1 Picea abies | reverse complement strand
CGTTGAATTGACATTCCCTAAAAAAAACTTTAACTCGAGTAGATGTGTCCCTATAAACATTATCAAATAAAATACTAAATACTTTGAGAAAATGAAATGTTTCTTTTTTACAATACATTAAATATCATTGCACTTTTATTTTAGTTACGTTGAAAGGCGTATATCTATTGGAGATGGGCACAATTAATCAACTTTTAATCTAAAATTATAATATGATGACTAACAATTGAAGATGCTGGCATATTCTTAGTTGTCCTCTCAAATCAATGAATGTGATTTACTCTTCATAACTTCCTTGTATTTTTGAATGCATCAGTTAATCTGTTTACTTTTTAACATTTACCTAATCATATTAAGAAATTACTCTACCACCATATGATTGCCACGTTTAACTGATTAGCCTTTGAAATTACCACATTTAAAATTAACTTTTGGATTTCCTCAGCTCTATGTGCTTTTCAGCGTTCACTAGCTACAACACCAACCCTATATGAATTTCAGCGTTCACCAACCGCCAACCACTTTACGACTATGCTAGTAATATGATATTTATAATATATTAAACTTCAAAGAATAATCATTCACACAACTCCAAAAAACTTGAAAGGAACTCTTGGAAAAGGGAACCTTTCATTTGTACAACCCATTAAGCATCAACAAACATTATGCACCCACGTATAGAGAAAATTTAGGGTAGTATTATTGCAATTGGGTGAGTGCATGCTCCATCTTGGTTTGTAGAGAGTCAACCATGCATATTTTATTAAGTTTCATTGAATTTTTATGTAAATGATATGATGCTCATCCTATATTAAATTAGAAGGCAAACATTATATATAGTTCAATAACAATAGAGATAATGCATAATATAGGGATAATTTAATAAGTGATCAAATTTTATTTCCATGTTAATTGTTTTAAAATATGTCAAAATTCTTATAAATTAGATAAAAATATTAAACACGTTTCCAAAAAGTTTGGATTTTTTTTTTACTTATTAAATTACTCTTTCAATTAAAATTTAAAAACAAATTATCTATTAAATTTAAATAAAATTTATCAATTTTATTAAATATTTTAATTTATTTTATTAATAATCATATAAAGTTTTTACTTACAACTTAGTATTGAATATTAATGATGATGCAGGTAATATATACATAATTGTATCACCTTAGTTTATATGTTAAAATATTTAGTACTATATATACTGTGCCTGCCACAGCATACAATGCTGACAGCAGGCTGTATAGTGCTAGCCACTATTTCATACCATCAAATTTCACAGGCAAGTATTTTAATTCATTTTATTTAGTAGCAAGGTTTTTAGTTCATTTTATTAATAGCAAGGTTTTTAACTCTATTTGATGGCGCAAGCAATTTGGCCATCAAATTCCAACCTGCGAGTTGGATTGAATTTGAAATGTTAGAGAATTCATTGTATATATGCGTTTATTGCTTCATGCCTAGTGCCCAATGATCGCTCTAGGCCCAATCGGCATGAACAGATTTTTAAGACTGGGAATGCCGATGAATCCAATTCTCGTGGAAGGATCGACTTGTGATACTCCATTCTGCATCCCATTTGGCTAAAGAAGTTACGTCGATGATTCCATGTTTTAGAAAGGAAATTATCCTCCGCTCCCATACGTACGACTAACGCAATGCCCATAAAATGCATTTACAGTTAAACTGCACTATCACGGGTCATTTAATGGATTGCAGAAACCTTATCTGCGCTTTGGCTTCCATGATTACGGGCAGCTCATTTTAATACAATCAATGACCACACGTCAGTTGATGAAAGCTTTCACAATCACTTCTCAACTGTCATTGAAAAGTAGAATTCTCATCGAAAGTAGTAGGGGAGACCTTGGGACGCGCAGCCTAGCTATTAATCAGTCTCGCAAGAAGACCAAATTTCAGATCACTAAGCATCTCGGTTTGAATTCTGCGTTTTGCATTTCAATGGAGGAAACAAGATCAGGGCATCAAGTTTTAGATCTCAAAATCAAAGTGGAGAAGCCGTTCCTTGTATTTCCTGCTGAAGAAACAGAGAGACGATCCTTCTTCCTTTCTAACTTCGACCAGAATTTGGTGTTCACAGTGGAGACACTCCATTTCTTCTGTAAAGGAGGGGAAGACGTCGCTCAGATAGTTGCCAGCTCTCTGAGTAAATTGTTGGTTCCTTATGACTACATGGCGGGGAGGCTCAATCTCGATACCGAAGAGGGTCGTCTTGAAATCGACTGTAACGGTGAAGGGGCGCTTTTCGCTGCTGCCACGAGTGAGCTAACATTGGATCAGCTACCAGATATCGCATATCCAAATCCAGCGTTTACCCAACTCATTTTGCAGGACTATGGAGCTGATAAGCTCCAAGATTTGCCCCTTTTATTCTTACAGGTGTGCATATGTTTTCATTCGCTCGCTGGTAAACAGTATGGTGAGATATTTGCTTATTTATTCCGAAAATTGATATGAAATTTTATTATGGGAAACTTGTAGGATAAAGCATGGGATTAGTAAAAAAAACAAAATGTCAGTTTAGGTATACATTTTCTTGCAGTTAAACTCTCGAAGGATGCTTAGATATTTTCGGAAAAAGGTGCAGAATCTTTTTGGAAATAGGTATAGAATTTTCCATAGAATTTTTTTGGAAATAGGTATAGAATCTTTCGAACAAAAATTCAGGTATACTTTTCCTTACATAGAATTTTTTGGAAATATGTATAGAATTATTTTGGCTAAGTTGCGGTGCTACGACGAGTGTATTTACGTTGTCAAAGTCATCCAAAACTTAGGAGTAGTTTAAAAAACAAAAAGTCAGGTCAGGTACACATTTTCTTGCAGAGTAGTTTAGAAAACAAAAAGCCAGTTCAGATACACATTTTCTTGCATTTCAACTATCCAAGGATGTTTATACTTTTTGGAAATAAGTATGAATCTTTTTGTAAATAGGTATAGGTATAGATTTTTTTCTGGGGCTAAGTTGGGTTACTATGACCGGTGTATTAGTCTTTGATGACCTACTGATTGCACTTGGCCTCATCTAACTTGGGTCTCTGCTTACTGTTTGCAGCATAGTTTTTAGTATAAATTTATATTAATGCAGAATTTATTAAGCTTTTAGAAAAAAAATGAAAAAATGACAAATTATAAATTCAACAGACATATATATACACACATACAATAGCAGGATGTTTAGTTTTTTTGGAAATAAGAATAAAATCCTTTTGGCTAAGTTATGCTCTTAGCTGTTATGAGGGTGTATTTATGTGGTCAAAGTCATCCAAGACTTAGGACTTGCACTCTGCCTCATCTAACTTGGGTCTTGCACTCTGCCTCATCTAACTTGGGTCTCTGCTTGTAGCTTGACTCTTAGTATAAATTTATTTTAACCTAGAATTTAATAAGCCTTTAGAGAAAAATAATCACATCTAAAATCTAATAGATCCTGGTAACTCAGTGTTGAAACAGACTATTGGAACCTATCAATCAGGGCCAACCAGGTGGAGACATTGACTGAGGCCCAACAATCTCAACAATATAGCTAGCCAGGGACTTTACCCTGAGACCTCTTGCAATATAACCACAACACTCATCCACTAGACCTAACCCACATGAAGATCTCTATTTACCTAGACTGTAGAACATTTTCTTTTTCAGAAAGCAATAAAGTCTATGGAAGAAAATTTTCAATAACTAAATGAAGCTAAATGTAAGCAACTGTATAATCATTTTCGTCCACCATCCAAAGATCTCTGAAACTATCGATATGTGTTAAGTTCATATATCTATTTAAAAAAATCACTAAAATTATCTTCACTCACCCGTGATGTAGAGCACTTTGCTTCTCAATAGATGGAATAACTTGTTAATACTAAAACTAGGTCGAATATAAATAAGTATGTGTAATCATTTCTGACCATCATGAAGTAGAATGTAAAACATCCCTCAACTATCATTGTGTGCTAGTTAAGATATCTAATAAGCACTTAAGATATATATCATTCTAACACTGTCTTAGCTGTCTTAGCAGGCTATGAAAGTTTCTCAGACTTTTTGCTTGCTTATTGCTTGCTAAGCACACTCAACTCACCATCTATTTTCTTCCATATTGTTAAATGATTGAGCACACTACAGAAATATTTCTTATTTACTGCTTTGGATCCTTAAGTTAAATTAAATTATGGCACAGAAGTACATTTTACAATCCAGGGAGTATATAGATGCATTTTCCAGTCTAAATGGGGTGTTGTGTGTCTCTATGTATAATGGTATAATAATTTTACAGGATGTATTGAATACTCACACAGTCTCATCTAAAGAGCCCCATCTAAACTTGCATTCCATGCAACTTCATCAAAGCTCGTATTTGATGTATACCTGTGAACTTAGAGATGCATATCTCGTCTTCATAGGTTCATATAAATGGCCATATTTGAATTCATAATATACAGTCCCATGCTTGACAATTTGGAAAAGAGCATGAAAAATGAGAAACAGGCTCAATAGTAGACTGAGAAACCATGAGTTACATGGGCTCGTGATACTTCACACAAATAGGCTATTAATTCTATAATTACACATATTTCATCAAACTTGCACATACCGGGATTCAGCATTTTAGGAAGATTCAATGGAAGGTACAGCAAAGATGTTTTGGAAAAATGATGCGGGCAAAAACAGTCTGTTGAATGTAGAGTCAATACGGTAGTCCACTCTTGAGGGAACTGCGAATATTGGATACAGATGAGTAGACCAAGACCACGACTTAGTTATCACCATTACATCACTATCTTTGTTTATTATGATCTTTTGCTGTAAATTCTTTGACAAAATGTAATGGTGAATCGTGATAACTAAGTCATGTTCTTGGTCTACTAAATTATTATGATCTTTTGCTTTAGATTCTTTGAAAATGTTAACACAAAATGTAAATTTTTTGATGTCATATGATCTCTCCATGAGCCTCCCTATGCCTTAGTGGCTGGGTTGAGAAACCATGAGTTATATGGGCTTGTGCTAATTAACACAGGTAGGTTATTAATTCTATAGTTACTCTATATTGCATCAAACTTGCACATACCAGGATTCAGCATTTTAGGACAATTTAATGGAAGGTATAGCAATGATGGTTTGAGAAAACGATGCCTGCAAAAAACAGTCTGTTGAAAGTAGAGTCAATAGGGCAGCCAGTTCTTGATGGGGAACTAAGAAGATTGGAGCTAGATGAATAGACCAAGACCATGACTTAGTTATCACCATCACATCAGTATCTTTGCTTAATATGATCTTTTGCTGTAAGTTCTTTGAAAACGTTAACACATAATGTAAATTCTTTTGATGTTATATGATCACTCCATCAGTGCCCCCTGTAACTTGGTGGTTGGGACAATGCTCCCCATAACAATCCAATCTCAAATAAGATACTCCATTCTTACAAAGCTATTATTTTTTTCTTTAGGTTATTTTATGGTGACATATGGCCATTCAATCTTGTGGAGGGTTTAATAAAAGCTATCTATAAATCTTTGGCAGGTAACCAGGTTCAAAGGTGGAGGCTTTGCCATCGGGCTGGGAATGAATCACACTCTGTTGGATGGATTCTCAGCTGTCGATTTTATGAGAAATTTGGCGTCCGTGGCCAAAGGAGAAAGCCTAGCCATAGTTCCCCAGCCAGATCGTAGCCGTCTGAAGGCAAGAAACCCTCTTCACATAAAGCACGAGCACCTGGAATTCACAAAGTTTTCAAACATGCCAAACCCTAGCCAGTCGGAGCCCAAATGTTGGTCCCAGCTTTCGTGCAAGCTGTTTCCCATCTCCGGAGAAATGCTGGGCCGTTTGAAAAGGAAGGCCGGGCAGCAATGCACCAGCTTCGAGGCTCTCACAGCCCACCTATGGCAAGCCCACACTATTGCAGTGGAGAGCCCTTTGGAGAAAACCTGCACAGTGTTATTCGCAGTGGACATAAGATCGAGGATGAATCCACCGTTGCCCAGGGAATTTGCAGGTAACGCGGTGTTTCCAGGGTATGCTCGAGCAACGGCCAAGGAGCTGAAAGAGGCGTCGCTCAGCTGGTGCGTGCAGAGAGTCCAGGAGGGCATAGGCAGAGTGACGGATGACTACGTTCGCTCTGCAATAGATTGGCTGGAAGTGTACAAAGGGGTCCCCTGTGCAGAAAGAAGCATCGTCATTTCCCCATGGAAGAGATTGGGATTTGAGGAAATTGAGTATCCATGGGGGAAGCCATTGTACTCGGGGCCGGTGATAAACAGCTGGATGGACTTTGTGCTGCTGCTTCCCAATTCCGACAAAGAAGGATTGAACGTCTTCATGGCACTGGAAGATCATCAGATGGAAAAATTCCGGTGCTTGATAGAATCCTGTTAGTATTTTCAGTTCACTCTGCTATCTTCATCTGTCTATGTATATTCTCATCATGAAATCCCAGAAAGGGACGCGTACACTTCATCCCTCAACAGTACTCATTATACGGTTATGGTTTTTCAAATGAGGTAGCCCAGCGGCCTTATTGGATTTGATTAGTTTAGTTAGGCCTTTACTAAAGAGATTTTAAATTTCTAATTTTTTTTTTTTTGGATTGGTCGAGACTAAATGGCGTTCATTGCATTTGATATATTTAGATCCTTTCGGAATGATATTTAAATTGGGTTGAATAGAATGGAAACAACTGGTACTTTGCATTTGACTTCTGATCATGGCGGGATGTAATCATGCTGGAAGAAAAAATGCAACATTTACAAAATAACCAATCTCTTTACACCTTTCTTCAATTTTATATATTTATACACAGGGTGCTGTGCCAGAATTAGTTGCATTGACTGGTTTTGACCTTATTGCAAAGAGTTCTTTAGCAGACAGCAGGTTACCTAGGTAAGGTAGGAAGAGGAAGTAGAATTAAGGGTTGGATCCACTTTTATGGAGTATGACCTAAAACTATATTTGTGGGTAGTTGACTACAACTTATTTAGCTATGGTTGTCAAGTTGACTACAACTTATTTAGCTATAGCTGTTAAAGAAGAAATGTTACTCATAGATCATCTAACAAGAATGAAAGTTTGCTATTTTTGATGCACTAAAGTTGTGTGTAAGGTGTGTGGAGTTTGTATGATTTTTAGATTTATACTAGCTTCGACATTGTACTAAGAGAGGACATTGACATTGTACCAAGAGAGAAGAGGGAGAGTCTAGAGGAAGGTTGGTTGGCATCTTGATCCTAAGCATTGTGTTAAAACATAGCCTCACAAGCATTATGTTAAGATATAAGTGGGCTACGGAACCCAATAATTGATTATAGGTTGGTAGGTTTTGGTAACAAAGGTTCATAACCAATAGAACCAATGCATGCTGGTTGGTATAGGTAGGTTGTGAAAGGCTCATAACTAATCTAATCAACAAATCACTTTGCACCATGTTATCATATAGGGAGGTTATGGAAGCCACATGATTTGATTATAGGTTGCTTGGTTAGTAGTTAAGGCTCATAACCAATCTAATTATTGAATCACTTTTAAGGTGACTTCTTGGTTGGTAGTTAAGTGCATTTGGATTGTGGGAGGTTTTATACGCATAGACACAATTTCAAGATGCCATAAGATAGGTGTATTTTAACCAGAACTCTAAGCAATAAGGCATATACTCACCCCACAACCAATCAATCATTATAGAATATAACACTCCCTTGTGATTGCTTTCATTGACATAAAAATCAAAATATGTTGAGCTTAGACTTGTCTACAATGAACAACACAACATTAAAATGGTTTAATTATAAGAATTTTTTACAATGAACAACACAACATTAAAATGGTTTAATCATAATAATTTTTTTTTACTTTCAATTACTTTATATATATATGATGATTAACTTCCACTAAGACCACAACTGGTTTCTTGAAGCTTAAGAAAGATAATAGATTAAGAGCATTAAGAGAAGCCTTCCAACTTAATATAAATATATAAAATTGATATCCAAATATTTTATTTATGTTCGTCATTGAAAACATTTTGTTATTAATTTTTTTTTAGCATGGAAGGAATTACACATCTCTACAAAAAGTACCTTTCAACATAATAATAATTCTTTTACTTTCAATTGCTTTATATATTAAAGTTGATATTGAAATATTTTATTTAAAATGGACATTGAAATTGGACATTGAAATTGGGGACTTTGATTTTTTTTTTTTTTTTGTTATTAATATATTTTGTAAATGCATTAGTCAACTAGATAACTCCATGTTATATAAAGTTCATATTGAACTATTTTATTTAAATTGGACATCTAAATGCACTTGTTAACTCTATGTTATATAAAGTTGATATTGAAATATGTTATTTAAAGTGGACATGGACATATTTATTATTATTGTTTTTTTAATATTATTTGACTTATGGTGGACATTGAATTTATTTTTGTTATTAATATTCATGGTTGACATTGAATTTATTTTTGTTATTAATATCTTTTTTAAAATGCCATGTGTCAACTCGATATTTAGCATGGAAGGAATTACACATCTCTCTTGTAACGCCTTTTCACCCAATTGTTGATGATTACAGCTACGTGAGACATTCTCCACGACACAGACTGATTGAGTCGACCTGAGAGAGAGCCCATGAGTTGGGTGTGTGGTTCCTATTTGAGACAGAACTGGAACGTTGTGTTGGCCTCCTCCTTCCAGATAGTTGAGATGAACTCCAGATGATTCTCCTATGTAACACAGTGAGAAAGAAGATCTTCTGAGTTAGATGTACTTGTGGATGAGCACAGGTGAACGTGTGAAATTCCATGAGCTGGGTGCATCAATCTGAGACAGAGATGAAATGATGTGTTAGCCTCCTCTGAGTAGAGAGTTGAGATGATGAACTCCAGATGACCCTCATGTGCACGCTGTGAGAAAGAAGATCTGTTGAGTTGGAGCACATGTGAACATGATCGTAGTGGTTGACCACTAATGAGTGTGGTTCTCCTGTGAGACGTAATGAGATAGAGAGACATCCCTGTGGTCGAGCACAAATGGATGTGCCCCTAGTGGTTGAGTACTAGTGGGTGTATAAGATCCCTTGCTATATTGTTCAAGAGTCAGACTTACTTGTAACCCTAATTGTTATGTAAAGGGTACAGGTCGACCCCACCTTAATGCAAAAGATAATTAATATGGTAATTTTTAATTATATTATAATTTATTGAGGTTGGCCTTGTTGTGCCAATAGACACTTCTGTTGACAGGTTCAGTCTAATATAAATAAAGGAAAATTCCCCATTGAGGAATCATAATACAAGTGTGAGTTTGGAAATTTCAGCAAACACTTGTTCTTGGTAAAAGTGCACACTTCTCTTGGGTGATAGGTTTCTAGGGTTTGTGAGCACCCTTTTGTGTGATAGGTGTTTATGGTGGTGAAGGTCTTTCTCTTGAAGAATATAGCAAAGGATTGGATGAGTTTTATTCCCTTGTGTAGAAGGGTTTCCTAGGATACTTCTTGCGTTCCTCTGCATGGTGTTTCTTCTTGTGATCTTGGTTGCTGCAACAAATTGTTCATGGTTTAAGTAAAATGCTAAAATGAAATGAACTTCATGCTTAAGCCTTGCTCATTGAAAAATCAACATGGTATCAGAGCAGAGGTCTTGAAGAACCCATGCACAAGCAATTAAAACTAAGTTGTCCTTCTCTTCTACAGTTTCGTACAACCTCTAGGGTTTCTACAAAATCCGTATGACCCTCCCTTGTTTGGCATTTTCAACACCCTACACTTGGACGTTGGGGCTGGAATTTGGATAAAGGTGTACGACCTCCCTCAACGCACCTCGAGAGACCTTCAAAGTGAAATTTAGAGGATTTTGATTTTTTGGCCCTAGGGCTTCTAGGGTTCCGCAATTTTCTGCAGAATCTTGATTTTAGGGTTTCTGCAACTCCTTGAAGAAACATTTCAGCTCAACAAGTATTCCTGTGAAGTTTATTGTTGGTAGTCATAAGCCCAACAAAACTTAAAAGTGCTAGCCTAGCCTAGACATTAGGTTCTTTAAGTCTAGTTGGCGAGAATTTGTGAAGAAATCTGAAAATATGAAGAACATAACCTTACTGGAAGATAGGCTTGATGGATCAAGCAACTTCAGCTCCTGGAAGTCAAGGCTTCAGGTCACCCTTGAAGAAGATGAACTTTGAGTGTGATACAAAATACTTTACTAGAAACAACTACCGATGAAGAGAAGGAAATAAGAAGGGAAGAAGATGTCAAGGCAAGAAAAATACTCATCTACTTAGTAATAGATCATCTCTTTCCTCGTATTGCTAACCTAAAGACAACTTATGAAATGTATGAAACACTAAAATATATGTTTGAAAGTGACAACACCCTCATAGCCCTCACCTTAAAGGGCCAACTTCAAATTACCAAAATGACAAAAGGTGATATAGTGGCTACCTTCTTTATGAAGATATCAGAGATCAAAGAACAACTAGGTGCCATTGGAGAAATCATGTTTGATAGAGAACTTGTCTTATCTACCCTCAACAATCTTCCAAAACACTGGGAAACTTTTCTTCAAAGCATCAGTGGAAGAGAAAAGTTACCAACTTTTGATCGTCTATAGACAGACTGTACTCAAGAAGAAGTTAGACTCGGAAATAGAGGAGTGGAAGACTCCCCTGATGACAACCATGCTCTTGCAGTTCAGACAAAGAAATGAGGAATATTCAAAAGAAACTTTAGATAAACATTCACAGATGAGAAGACTCCATCAACTTCAGGTCATAATCAAAGAAGAGATGTTTCAGAGATTTAGTGCTTTAGATGTGACAAATATGGACACTATGCTAGAAATTGTCCAACTAGGAAGAAAGGAAGACAATATGCCTCCACCGCTGACATTGAACCATACCCACCTCAAAAAGATGAAGATAAGAGAGATGAGAAGTATTTCCTCTAAAACAAATATAAAGTTGAGCATGACTAAAGATCCAGGTTAATTGTTTGATCATTAAGTTTATAGTTTATTGCATTCTTAAATAAGTGAAGGGTATTATATCTAGTGTGGGAGCCCTCTTGACTTGGACCATTATCCCTGGTACGGGAGTCCAAACCTTATTGATTGATTATTATACTAGTCAAGAAGATATAAAAGATCTAACAAGCAAGTAAAAGAAGACATCCATCCTTCAAACTTTAGAGAGTGTTACTTGACTTAGAGGGAGTCAAAAAAAAATGAAAAGAAGGAAGAGACAATACCTTCTCCCCCTTCAATAGTTCAGAGGGAGATAGACATTACTCTAGCTGATCCAATTGCTCCAGTTGATATGCCCAGAGATATTGCAATAGGGAATATAAGACCTACCTAGGCTCGACAAAAATCTGCAGAAGGCAGAGGAACATACAAGTCCCTCAAGGGACATCTCGAGAAAGCAAAAGAAATTTTCGAGCTACCCTTCAACCATGAGCCACTTCATTGATTCTGAGGCTCCCTGTCATGGAGAAGCAACATGAGAATAGGTATAACAAGATGCCATAACAAAAGAATACCAATATATTTTAAAGAATGATGTATGGGACATTGTTCTGAGACCAGTAGGGAAGTCTATGGTGACTTCCAAGTGGATCTATAAAATCAAGCATGCAACTGATGGAAGTATCGAGAAATACAAAATGAGACTTGTAGTTAGAGGATTCTCACAAGCAGAGGGAGTGAACTATGATGAGACATATTGATCTAGTAGCCCGATGCACTTCCATATGTACTACCATCCATGAGTTGGAAGCTGCATTAGATAGATGGATTCTTGATGAAGTTTGGGTTTCAACAAGAGTGTTGCTGATCCAAACCTATACTATTACATTGTTGGTGATGAGAGCCTGATTTTGATTACTTATTCAAGAAGGCGTGTTGTTACAAGAAAGCTTTGAATTCTGATTTCGAGATGAAGGATCTGGGTATGATGCACCACTTCTTGGGACAAGAAGTATGACAGAGGACCAATGAGACTTTTCCTAAATCAAGAAAAATATATAGTGGGGATATTAAAGAAGTTCAGTATGCCAGAATGCAAATCTATGTCTACACGGATGATGGATTTGACGAAAAAAAAAATGATGATGACTCAGACGAGGTTGATCCACATGTGTACCGACAACTGATTGGATCATTGATGTATCTGGTCAACACCAAACTTGATATATGCTATGCAACGAATGTGCTTAGTCAATCCATGAGTCAGCTGAGACAGAATCACTAGATAACAGTAAAACATGTATTGAGATATATGCGAGGCAGAGTTGAATATGGCCTGAGATATGCCTCTAGTGTGAACTTGAGTTTGCAAGGATATGCCGATACAGATTGAGCAAAGAGTACAGTGGACTAGAAGAGCACATTCGATTGTTGTTTTACCTTGGAGTTGACCATGGTTTCCTGGAGCAGCAGGAAACAAAGCTCTGTGGCCTTGAGTACCACAGAAGCAGAGTATATAACATTGAGTGTGCAAAGCAGTGTGGCTTCATAAGCTTCTGACAAATTTACCTGATCATGAGTTAGATTCTATGATTATAACCAGAGTTGTGTGAAGCTCTTTGAGAACCCTGTGTTTCATGATAGATCAAAACACGTTGAGATAAAATATCATTTTCAGAGACATGATGCAGAGGAAAGCAGTACACGTGCAGTACCTTCCTACACATGAGAAGATTGCAGACATCTTCACCAAACTGTCTTGGTGAAGAATAACTCTCTAGTTGAGAGGGAGTGTTGATGACTACAACCAAGACAAAGTTCGAGTACTTCCGTGCGAGACTTGGCCTGATGGAGAATGTCTCCCTACCTGAGAGGGAGTGTTGATGATTACAACTGCGTGAGACATCCTCCATGACACAGACTGGTTGAGTCGACTTGAGAGAGAGCCCATGAGTTGGGTGTGTGGTTCCTATCTGAGACAGAACTGGAACGTTGTGCTGGCCTCCTCCTTCCCAAGAGTTGAGATGAACTCCAGATGATTCTCATGTGTAACACAATGAGAAAGAAGATTTGCTGAGTTAGACATTCCTGTGGCTGAGCACATGTGAACGTGTGAAATCCCATGAGTTGGGTGCATCGTTTTGAGACAGAGATGAAACAATGTATTAGCCTCCTCTGAGCAAAGAGTTGAGATGATGAACTCCAAATGACCCTCCTGTGTAACGCGGTGAGAAATAAGATTTGTTGAGTTGGACCTGCCTGTGGATGAGCATAGGTGAACATGATCTTAGTGGCTGAGCACTAGTGAGTGTGATTCTCCTGTGAGATACAGTGAGATAGAGAGACATCCCTGTGGCTGAGCACAAATGGATGTACCCTTAGTGGCTGAGCACTAGTGGGTGTATAAGATCCCTTGCTATATTGTTCAAGAGTTAGACTTACCTGTAACCCTAATTGTTATGTAAAGGGTACATGTCGGCCCCACCTTAATGTAAAAGATAATTAATATGGAAATTATTAATTATATTATAAATTATTGAGGTCGGCACTTTTGTGCCAATAGAAACTTCTGTTGACAGGTTCAGTCTAATATAAATAAAGGAAAATTCCCCATTGAGGAATCATAGTACAAGTGTGAGTTTGGAAATTTCAGCAAACACTTGTTCTTGGGAAAAGCGTGCACCTCTCTTGGGCGCTAGGTTTATAGGGTTTGTGAGCACCCTTTTGTGTGCTAGGTGTTTATGGTGGTGAAGGTATTTCTCTTAAAGATTATAACAAAGGATTGGTTGGGTTTTCTTCCCTTGTGTAGAAGGGTTTCCCAGGATACTTCTTGTGTACTTGTGCATGGTGTTTCTTCTTGTGATCTTGGGTGCTGCAACAAATTGTTCATGGTTTAAGTAAAATGCTAAAATGAAATGAACTTCATGCTTAAGCCTTTTTCATTGAAAAATCAACACCAATGAGATATGAAAATACATAAAAATAAAGGTAGTACTATTTTTTTTTTTCCTCCGAGTGATGTATTTATTTTCTAAATGAATAGAGTTAGTGATAATATCAAATACTCCATATTTATTATTTCAAGGATAATTGACAAATTTCAATAAAATCTCACCAAGATCTTAACCAAGGTGGCGCTTATATACACTACTATCAAATAAAAATAGGACATGTTATCCCCCAAGGGGTAACTACTTCAAAGACACTCTCACAAGGGTATTATGTTGATGATTGCATGAGCTATCTTTTTCATATTCTCTAGACTCAAACACTTCTTCTCATTCTCTCCTTCATATATATGATTGTGCCAACTCAACTCTGGTATGTATCAAATCCTCCCCCTCACTTCTCAGATGATAGATACACTATACATGGTACATTATGGTATGATATATTTGATATTCCATGCATTGGTGGTTTATTTGGATGTGATGCTATAACTTCTTGGTTATTCATAAAAGTGGTGAACATTGAAATGAGATCCAATGCATTGAGATCTGTGTACCATGTCTCGAGATCCATGACACTGCATTGGGATACATGTCACTACTTTGGTATCTATGACAGTGTATCGGGCTATGACAATGATTCCACATCACCACAGTGTCCACATGGATTGCTTCATGAAGGTGCCCCTGTTTAGTTGGTTGATATTAGTCCACATCTGTGCCTTTTTCTCTCACATGGACCACTCATGGGGTTTGTTGAAGTAGTTGGGGACATGGACCAGGTTGTTATAGGACATGGGCCAGGTTGTTACAGGTGGTTGAGATATTTGTTTCACCTTGGACCTTCCACATTTGATCATGCACCATATTTATGTCACATGTGCCACTTCGCTCTCCTTCTAGAAGGGAACACTTCAGTTTGGGTTGACTATTCCTCACCCACACATATTGGACCCTCATTCTATGGGGTTTGTTATGAGGGTGCCTCACATTTGGACTATGTTTATGTTGGCATATTGTAAGGAGGGCACACTCCTATCCCTTTTGGACCACACATGTGACCTTTTCTTGCTGCACATTTGACCATTTTTTATGGGGCGCCCATGTATTGGATGGTGATGAGGGTGGTTTATATCCACTTATTGTATTTGGCTCATGGTTTCAAACTTGCACATTGTATTACACCTTGTATTGAGGAGGCTCCTTATCTATATAAGGGGAAACCTCTCTCATTTTCATTTGTTGGAGATTATTGAGAAAACTTGCCTACAAAGTTCTTGTGCATTTATATTCTTCTATAATTTTTTTAAAGATATTTTTCAAGGGCTAGATAGAATATTTTCCAGGTTTGCTGGAGGATAGAGATACTACAAGGGCAAAGAAGGACACCTTGTTCCACTTGAAAGAGAAAATAAGGTATAGAGTTCTTGCCTTACTCCCTTTGACCATTAATGTTTTATTGATTTTCATTGAGGTAGGATGTCCTATGGATCTTCCCTCTTGTTTAGGTCAATCTTTGAGATCACCTTGTTAGTAATTGGAAATGATTTCTAGAGGACCAATCCCCCCATCCACTCTAGAAGAATCCTATCAACCCTAGTTAACGTTTGAGAGACAATCCTCTTATGTTCCCTCAACATTGTCTCATCCTTAAACCCTAAGATTCACCTAGAATTATGTAGTGACCCCTTAGCCCTTTTTAAGCACTAGTCTACTAATTTATTCAACAACAAAAAATAATAATCCAAAAAATCCTTTCTTTTCTCCTTCCTTTTTTTTTTTTGCAATCTAGAGTCTTACTTGCTTGATCTATTAATGTAGATAGCTAGATCTAAGTTTCTTAATTGCTACATCTCCTTTAGCTTAGATATTTCACATGCTAATTGGTATTTTCATGATTTACCCCTAATTTTGGCATGACCTAGGGTGTTGATATTTGTTTTACATGTTCAAATCTTTGGATCTAACCCTAATTTTTAAAGGCATCTTTGAAATTGTTTAAGCTTCATCATCTATATTCGGTTGCCTAAGTGCTTCTAAACATATGATACGTGTGAGCCTTGCTCTCATTTAATATCGTTTAACAAGGATTTATGCCAACGTTGAAACATATCCATGGTTTATATGGAGAAATAAGGGAAAATGATACTTTAAGTGCTTGAACACCTCATTAATCAAACCTAACGTCTTGCATTGGAGACACTCATTCTTTCTCTTGAAGGTTGACATCTTGGTTCATCTCAGATTTGAGTTTTATTTTGTGGTGATATGTAATGATATGTGCCATGATAACTCCTTCATCCTTCACCTAAACACGATTAACACATGATGGCACCTCTTATGTTATTTTCCAAGCATTGTTGACAAGAGTTTATGGTTTGCACAAAAGTTGAATTTCAGATTTGTTACCTCATTTGCATTACAACATTTTGGCTTGTTCAAGATCTTGAAACTCCCGTAAAATAAATCAATATTAATTATAGTCCAATGGCCTACACTATGGTGCTAATGTCTCTTGTGAGGGTTTGTTGGCTGAAGTTATTCTACAATGGTATGATGTCTTTGGATTTGAAGTAAACACACACATTAAGTCTCTCAAACACACCTATTCGCATTTAAATGTTGGCATGATTCAATTCACACAATAATATAACTTACCTACTTCATTGTTTAAGTGTTTGTGATGAAATGATTGTGTTTTCAATGTTGGTAACATTAGTCACTTTCCACTCACATTGCTTGGATAATACACTTGTTGTATATGGTGAACATCACAAAGAAGTATAGAATTGAATAATTGTGTTGTCACTTGAACCTTTCTCTATGGTACCTCTGGTTGACATACTTGGTTCTAAGTACAATAGTATTATGTTTTGAATATGGTACATCATTTTCTTTGAATATACAATGAGAATACACCTTAAATGAATATCATCAATGCTCTAAATTGATCACAGTTTGAAGTAACACAATCTCATCATTATAAGTCTGCGCTTCACACAATAATCAAATTGTGATGACATGCTAAGACCAATGTTTTGGCAATTTTCTAAGCATTTCTTAAATGTGGAATGGTCCCCATTCACTTTTGTTTACACATAGGGATATCTTTTCTCATGTTTAAGAATATATACATTAAAGATCATTGCTTAATGTTATAAATTGAGCTCAGATTGAATATGTTACTATGCTATCTATCCTTAGTGGTTACAAATATGTTCTTGAATACTGTGGCAAAAGGTGCCTTTAAATGATATCTCTTACCTTTCTTTGAGTATTGTTGGCACATAGTTCTCATACTTTGAACAAACTATTCTGTGGTTAAAATTACACCTTGAAGATCTCTGTTGGATGATATATTTTATGGTAGCACTTTGCGACCTTATGCTTTGAATGTTGTTAGTTATAACTTCTCTAAAGTACACACATATTAATTCTTGTCAAGTTCATCCTAGGTTGTGGGCATTCCCTCAAGACTACCACACAATCTATCACCTAGTGCAAAGCCTTCACAAGGCACAAGACTAGTGGAACATTGAAATATGTCACCCCTTCCACCTAGGCAACAACTTCCCTCTTTTTATTGAAGGAGTGAAATCCAACACAAGGGAGGCTTCCCTAGTAGCTTCCAGGAATCCCTATGCAAGACACAATAAGTTACAAGACCTCTTGGTTAGATACTTAATCAACAACCAATAAAGTAAGATAGACAAAGCAAGGATAATGTGGTGAGACAAAGAAATTTCCATACTTGAAGAGATGAAGATCTAGGTCAATCTAAGAGGTTTTACAAGTCAAGTCAAGGCTCGAGAGGATCCCCATACACTACAAATGAAGAAAAAACCTATGGATGTAAAAATTGGAAAAAATATCAAATTACAACGACAAAATAAGTTATTACAACAACAAATAAACTAGACCTTTGATAGGTAATAATTCAATGAATAAAGAGGGCTAAATAATGAGCTAAATTAGGGTTTCATTAGTTAACAAAACAAAAAAATTAAGGGGAATATAACAACCCGAAAACCCTAGAAAATTTTCCCTATAAGGCTGTAATAACACTTCATAAATACAAATTAGGGTTTTAACAATGTTTATTAGGTCAACAATATGCATAAAAGTCAAAATGTCTAGGCTATTTAAGGCTAAAAATTAAAATTTGATGTAATAAAACCCTAAATTAACTCTAAAATAGTAAAAAGAGAGTAATTTTTAGAATTAAATAATTGACTATTGGGAGAGTTACTAGTGCCTACTATATTTTTGGGCATATGGGGTCAATTAAGGATTCATTTGGAGAGAAATGAGTGGATTTTTAGGGTGATACCTAGATGTTGTTCACTACTAACCCTAGAAGATCCTCTTAAAATGTTAAGGACAATTTAAGGGAAGGTTTCTCACTAGTAACCTTCTAAGAGCTTTGACAAGAAGGATTTGTTCAAGAATAATCGAAGAGAATGCTCAACCAACACTAGAGAAACAATGTTACACTTAAATGTATTCATAAACAAAACCAAAATATAAAAGAGACCACTTACTCAAGAAATCTTTCATCCATCAAAACCCTAGCAATGAATATCCATGTGTTATACATCAAAATTACTCATTTCAATGATGACCTATTGTCGTCATTACAAGTGTCGCAAGTGTCGCATTTTGGCCACAAGTGTCGCAAGTGTCATAGACAACATACAATCATCTTGCCCATGTCGTGTCTCGAACGACATCACAAGGAACACTTGAAGATGCCCTCAAATATTGGTTTAAGAAGGAGAAATCATCTGATGAAGAGTACAAAGCTTTTGCCATGAAAAAACCCACTTAAAAATGAATTTTGAAG
>CBVK0101156573.1:0-17053 GCA_900067695.1 Picea abies | reverse complement strand
CTATACAACTTAGGATTCGAGATGCTCCTTTAATACTTCACTCGGGCCCAAAATTCCCCCTTAACAAAGTTCAAAAATTACTTTGTTTACGCACTAGTCTTTACCACTTGCAATCAGGCACTAAATCTTTCTTAAACATCCATACAACCAATAGTCATGAACTCAAGTTAATTCTCCCCAACGATTCATAATCAATCCTTCCCCCCTTCGCGATAAAGTGTTATGTCCTCGGGTTTATACCCTTAAGCTCTTAACCTAAGTACTCTCTCCTTGTAACCTCAGGATGTGACCACATTCTTCGTACTCCAATGCTTATTTTGTCCATAGACCATCAGACCTTTTTCTATCTTCATTTTCTACAATTAATCAATCTAGATCTACAGTCAAAATTGTTGGTCTTCGCTTCCACGGTGTCAATACTTCGTCAAAGGGACTTACATGTGGATGCCACATGTCCCTCTTTCACTTGTGGACCCAACTACCACATATCCATACCTCATTCATTGATGCCATCTATCCCAGCCTCTTCAGATGCCACATGTCACTCTACAACCTGCCACGTGTCTCTTCCAGATTCACTAATCTATTCAACTCATAATAAATCTGAGTCGTTGATTGTCAAGTTTGAATTGTTCATACTTTTCCATGTGCACTCTTCACGATAATTTATCTCCTTCTTCCTTGGTCAATATGCATCTTTGGTCGAACTTCCTTCGTCAGAGTACCTTTCAACCTCTGACTCTGAAATGTAAATCTGAGACACAATTATGGTCATTGATTTCTTCTACCCGCTGATTGATCCACACCGTAGATCACAACTCCTCGTCAGAGTATCTTCCCACTTCGTACTTCGGAGTTTCCCACTTCGGAGTATCTTCCCACTTCGAAGTATCTTCCCACTTCAGACTCTGAGTTCAAGCCACTCCTGCCCATCGATCCTCTACTTCTATCGCCCAATATGCACCATCAATTCAGATAATCCTATCAGAAACACTTTTCGCTACACTAATTCGATGCACAACTCCAAAATTCTTTGAGACTTCTCATATCAGACTCTGATTCCTGGATCATTTTTGGTTGTCGATCTGGTCCAAGCTCTAACCTCAGTCATTTGTCCTTAACTCATGAATGATCTTTGCCTCGAAAATCAATGATCATAATTAGTTTTTGATCTTTGATCCGACGGCTTGAGTTTCTTTGCGCCTGCTAAGGGGTTTAGTTTTTTCCTTGAAGGTTTTTGACCTTCAAATCTACCTTGTCACGAACAAAATTCATCTCTATTCTTTCATAATATCGCTATGATTCAACCATGAATTCAATCGACTCATCCTTGTCTCATTTGCATCAATCTCTCCAATGATCGATGATCAATCTCAATCTGACCTGCACCAAACACTTAGATATTGTTATACAACACGCATACACACTTTTAAGATGAAAATTCTCATTGTTCTATTATTAAAAACTACACACTCAATATAATAGAGGTTTACAATGATACACAGTGGTATTTAAAAAAAAAATCCCATGCAACACTCGAAATAGAGTGATTCTATTAATCAGTCACACAATATTGTACAGAGTTTATATAAGGCCTCTCTCCCTTGATGGCCTTTCACACTCTCACTCTCTTTTTCCTTATTTCCTTTCAATTGGCCACACCTCTCATCCCCGCAGACTTACAAATTTAATACAAAAAATATTCTGAAACTGAAATTTGTTTCAAATCCTAAAAACCCTCACACAATTCCTTAGGACCCTCTAGATCCACAAAATCTTCATTCTAGATCCACAAAATATTCAAGGGATACATAGATTACTCCTAAGGTATCTCTAACTCTCACAATCTTTCGATATTTTCTTTAACAAGACAGACCTAATTACAATGCACTCCAATACTAAACACAATTAATACAAGATTTCTAGAATTCCTTAAAACATAGGAATTTCAACAATTAAAATCAAGACCCCTAGGTCTAGTCAAATGTGCTTGACTTTGGTGGAAATATTATCTTGCATTAGACTCCCAAGGAACAAAATTTTCATGATCTCTTAATCATGATTTCCACCATTAAAGTCCTCCTGGGTCCCATACTTTATATTATTGCTTGCTTGCCTCTTTGTCTTGTTGCATTGTCGTTTCCTTCAAATGTCCATTTTATCTGCTAATGTAAATATTATTTACTTTATCATGTCTTCTTTGATACATCTTAACCATCAACATCCTCATTTCTTCAATATCCATGTCCAATCTATCCTCTAGATGGTACATACTGCTGCAGACTTGCTGCTGAAATTTGTTGTTGTTGTTGTTGATTGGTTGTTGCATGTCTTCTTCATATCTCCATCTCAAAGTATTTGAGATTTTCAAATCCTCTACAGAAAACTGAATTATATATTCATGATTCTTACTCTCAAATATGCAATATCCCTTATCAATCCTTGGATTGATCAACGAGTCCTCAAGAATCTCTAGTTCTTCATAAAAGTCAGTGAGCACTATATCATAGTGTTGTCCTTTTACCTCTTACTTGTTCTCTGCAACAACAAGTTTATGCAACTCATCCTCCATCTCTGCATCAGTTAATAAAATTTGATATAGGTACTTATCATTGTCATGAGACAATTTTTCTTCTCCTTCTCTATGACGTAATTATGAATATGTTTACCTTTTCTTTCTTTAGCACCTGCAAACAAAAAACAATGATCAATTGTAAGACTATGAGACTTTGATGTCTATATTGATGTTCCCAGTATCATCTTGATCTTCTCCAATGCAACATCAAGTCTCTCATCTTCCACTTTTGGCATCATCTTATTGTGTTGATCTGAACACCTTATCAAACTCTCATCACCATCTACCTTTTCAACAATTTGATTTCCAAGTTGTGTGTGTATAAATTTAATGACAAAAATCAACAAGCTAATATTTTGTCATACACTTAGAAACCTAGAGATAATTGTCTTGCATGAACTCTAAAATGTCTAAAACCCACATTCAAAAATTACCATAAGAAAAAATACACATTTCGAGGTAATTATGCAGCGAAAATAAACACAATGAACAACATTCAATCACCCATGAATAACTCAGAAATGCAGTAAAATTCCAGGGAAAACCCCAATGCAGGGAAACTCAAAGAGAGAGAGAGAGATTATATTATCTTTAGGAAAGATTTATCAACAAGCACAATCCATTTTCCAGCCAAGAGAAAAACCACTTACAACACAAAAACAATCCCCCACAAATCTACCTTGAAATTCATGCCACAGTCCATACAACTGTACAGATTTGTTGAAAACAACACCTTGAGAAATGTTCCCACAACAGGTTGTTGTACCTTGTTGTATGTGTGACTGACCTCCTTTAGAAAACCTAGAAAACCTGTCTCAAAAACCATGCCACCTCTTGCCTTGATTTTCGTGCCAATGTTTGTTGATCTACGACCTATACAGATTTTTATAGTACGACATGTCCCAACAAATAACACAACAACAATTCAAAATAGAAAATGCCTCCTTGGGATTTGTGCCCTAGTTCTCTTGGGAAATGTGCCAACTTGTTGCTCACTTTCCTCTCCAAGCTCTCCTCATAAATCTCTCTTTCTCTTTTTCTTAATGTGTCTTGCACACTACCCAATACATTCCTTTATAAATCTGAAAATGACCTTTCCCTCCAAAGTGTCTTTTCACCTTCCCCAACCCTAAATCCAAAGGCCAAGATCTAATCTTTCTTTTTGGAAGATCAAGGGTCATGATTCATTCCCTCCAAAATGAATCACTTAAAATATTAAAGTACAATTTATCACTTTATTACATAAGTGCACTTTATGAAACAAAGTCACTTTAAAATTAGACCTATCTTTTGGAAAGAAAGACCTAATGTTTTGGGGAAAGACCTATCTTTGGAAAGAAAGACCTAATTTTGGAGCGTGTGAAATAGGTGGCAAGAAAGAAACATGCAAAAAAAGAAGGAAAAGAAGCATAGCATGTAGAGAGACAAGACTAACCATGATAGGGTTAGGGTTTTTGACAAAGATTGTAACAACTATAAGCCTATAAAGTAGTTGAACAGGTTGAAAAGAGAGTAGTGGAATAGGTTGACGAGGTAGTAGTTGAAGGGGTTGACGAGGTAGTGGATCAAGAGGTTAAAGGTTCAGAAAGTTCAAGAGTTCAGTCCATAATTGTAAGCAAGTTTGTAATGAGTCGTGTAGAAGAGTCGAATATGTTTTTCTTTGAGGGTTAGGTCATACGTTGAGGATCTTGGTGTGATCTATGCAGCTTCACAGAGGGTTCTGACCCTCATTTTGATTGCATTACTTAAGATGTAATGCAGGTAGTGCAAGATTTTGTAGCAGAATAAATAAAAGAGAAGAGAAGTCGGATCTTTATGGAAGTATCCCTAGGAGGGGGTGAACCATGGTAAACCTAGGGTTTTGTGTGATTATTAATGAATGCTTTACTTTTCTGTTGGTCATTAGCTTAATAATGAATGGTTAAAGTAGGTATATTAACATGCATGCATATGTTTAAATATGAATAAATAATAAAATTAGATGAATGATTAACAAGGATAATGCATAAGGAATAAATAAGCCACCCACATTCTCCACTCATTCCTAGACTTCAAACAAATGAGTATTGCAGTCCCCCATAAAATCTATCTCGTATGAGACTACGCTGTGCACCTTTGTGCGGTGTTTCCTTCTAGTTTACCAGGAGGATCGATAGTTTTGAGGGATTTGTTGGAAACTTGTTTGAGATCAAAACCTAGGTCAGCCCAAGAAGATGCTAACCAACAATAAGAGCTCGAAAAGATTTCATATTAAATAGTAACACAGACCTAATTCTAATTATTTGAAAGAAGCAAGTTGAAAGAATATTGGGGAAGTCGAAACTTGACACAAAAATATGATCACCCTTCCTTAACCATCTAACCAATATCTTATTAAAACTTCAATTATTTGTAGACATTAATATTCAATTCAATTAAGATATATTTATTAAGTGATGCAATTATGAGACAAATATAAAGCACATGTATGTATGAATATTTAAAAAAAAAATCATATTAAACAGTAACACATGTATAATGTTAGTAGTACTAAGGATTAGTTCAATTTGTTGATTCATCCATTCAAGGCATGTTGCCAATGATGAAACTATTAGTCACCAATTCAAATCTGATAGAATCCCTAAAAAATACCATAAATTATTAGTCATTTTTTTCATAATTAATAACTTGCATAAAATGTTAACATGTTCCATCTAATTCTATGCGTGTGTGAAATTTTTAATTTATATTAGTCATTATTTCATAATTAATGCATATATAATAATAAGATAGGTATATCTTAAAATGTCTTAAAATAATTTATACTACTCTAATCTTTTATATGAAAATTAATATGACTAATAAAATATTATTTAAAAAATTAAACATACAAATTTCCTCACAAATAATTTAATAAAAAAATCTTCTAAAATTAATAATTTTTAATACTAAAAATCTAAAATATTACTTAAAAAAAATTAAACATACAAATTTATCCACAAAATAATTTTATAAAACAATACTTTTAAAATTAATAATTTCCAATATTAAAAATCTAAATAAGAAACCATTTAAATTAATATAATATATATTAATAAAAACATTACCTTAAAAATTATTCATTTATAGGACCTCCACAAATCTGTTAGTATAGTATAAGTTAATAAAAATTTTACCACTAAAAATGTATTCGTTTACAAGAACTCCACAAATTCCTTTCCCTATAAATTTGTATATTTCATTTTTCAAATTTAATAAAAAAAAAAGTTTACTCTGAAAATTATTCTTGAATTGCGTACATTTCCTTTTTCAAATTTAATTAAATTTTTTTTTTTCTCTAAAACTATTCTTGATTCTCGAATTGATATTAAAAAATAAAACAAAATAAATGTTTAATCAAATTAATATTAACTATATAAGTAATTAAAACATAACAGCTGAACGTTTATTTTTTATATACATTTTATAACATGTAATGCTTTGTAGGGATATAATGATTAAGAATGTGTTCAAATCAATGTAACTAGGGGATCCGGATAAAATAAAATAAAGTATGGTAAAAAAACACTCAACTATTCAAAAGTCAAATTAAACAATTCTTTACATCTGGCACATGGTAGGTAAAGTTAGGTCATTGTTACCCACTCACCATCTTAAGATTTTCCACTCTCACAAAAGGGCAACCACTTCGATCAATGATATATAATTTCTCACTCACCAAGTTAACATCTTCCATACTCACAAGTTGTATTTGTTTCGCACTCACCGCCTTAGCATCTTCCACGCTCACACAGGTCTAAAATTTCGGTCAATAATGTAGATTTGCCCACTCGCCACCTTCATCTTCTATACTCATAAAGGCAGGTAAGGTTGCGTATTTGTTCCCCACTCACCACCTTAACATCCTCCACCCAAACATTTCGGTCAATGATGTAAGAAAGTTTATGTACTCAGAAACAACCATATAGCTTAGATGGCCCGTTACATATTTGTATTTAATTCAAGAGTGGGTATGCAACAACCATGGAAGCCGTACCACTGGAGCTTTCTGATTGTTGGAGCCAATGGAGGTTTCTGGTTATTGGACTAGAGAATCCCATGTATCTGAACAGAACGGCCATGCCCGATCTTTTTTCACTCAGAAAAAGGACTGAAGATTCTGTAACAGAAAAGTGGCCTTCCATTACGAAATTCGCAGTGGAATTCTGTAACAGAAAATGTGGCATTACACTAAATTCTGGTACCCACAAGAGAAATGTTAAAAGGTAGGCGCGACCAAAAATAAAATAATAATCAAACGTTCAACTGAGCGGAGCAAACTAAGCGTGGTCCTCACGGCCATTCATGTTATAAAACTGGAACTCAACTTTCTTCACCATACATTTCTTCTCTCCTCTGTATCGAAGCGTTCTTTAGTGATCCATACATTTCTTCTCTCCTCTGTATCGAAGCGTTCTTTAGTGATGGCGATCAAGGGTTACCCGGTAGCAAATGTTACAGTGGCGGCTGTATTGTTGTTGGCTTGCCTGCACATAGCAGAGACGGAGGCGGAGGCAAAGGTGAAATTAGGGCAGGAGAATATAAGCCACCTCCATTTCTATTTCCACGATTTACTGGTGGGCAAAAATGTGACAGCCGTGCAGGTGGCCTCGGCTCCCACCACAGGCTCTTACTTTACTCAGTTTGGGTTAGTGAGGGTTATGGATGACTGGCTTACAGAAGGACCGGAGGCGAGCTCCAAAATGGTGGGCAGAGCGCAGGGTATCTACGTTTCCTCCGGCCAAGAGAAAGTCCATCTGCTCATGGCTGCGACGTTTGTGTTCGAGAGCGGCAAGTACAATGGCAGCACGCTCGCCATGGTGGGGAAGAATGCGGTCCTGGAACAAGTGAGGGAAATGCCGATTGTGGGAGGCAGCGGATATTTTCGATTGGCTCGAGGCTACGCACTTGCCCGCACTCATGTCTTCGGTCACGTTTGTGCTCGAGAGCGGCAAGTACAACGGCAGCACGCTCGCCATGGTGGGGAAGAATGCGGTTCTGGAACAAGTGAGGGAAATGCCGATTGTGGGAGGCAGCGGATATTTTCGATTGGCTCGAGGCTACGCACTTGCCCGCACTCATGTCTTCGATCGAAAAACCGGCAATGCAGTCGTTGAATACAACGTCACAGTTCTCCATTACTAGACCTTTCGTCGCATCCATGGGCGTTCATGGGATCGAGAGGATGCTCCTTGATTGTACCATGTATCAGTATCCAAAATAATCTAGGGTCGAGTGGTGTGAAGTTTGGAATGACCCATCATTGAGATTCGGAATAACACCAACCTTTTCAAGTGTCCAAAATAATCTAGGGTCGAGTGGTGTGAGGTTTGGACTGACCCTAAAGAGTGGTGTGAGGTTGGGATTAATCCCAACCTTTCAGTTTCCTAGGTAAAGTATTCAAAATTACCTAGGGTCGGGTGGTGAGGAACTTAGAGGACAAAATTGTGGTCAAAACACTTTGGGTCGGGTGGTGAGGAACTTAGAGGACAAAATTGTGGTCAAAACACTTTGGTGTTTATGAGGAGTCAAGGACATTGTCACTTTCATGATGTGTGAGACCATTAATATTCCATTATCTTTGATATTGGTATTTCAAAATTTATTACATTTTCATATTGAGAGGAATCATTGAGGTTCGGAATAACCCCAACCTTTTCAAGTGTCTTAGGTAAAGTGTCCAAAATAATCCAGGGTCGAGTGGTGTGAGGTTTGGACTGACCCTAACGAGTGGTGCGAGGTTGGGATTAATCCCAACCTTTCACTTTCCTAGGTAAAGTATTCAAAATTACCTACGGTCGGGTGGTGAGGAACTTAGAGGACAAAATTGTGGTCAAAACACTTTGGTGTTTATGAGGAGTCAAGTACATTGTCACTTTTATGATGTGTGAGACCATTAATATTACATTATCTTTGATATTGGTATTTCAACATTTATTACAAATTTCATATTGAGAGGAATTATACTTTATATACACTGAATCACTTATACTTTCATTTATTTATTTTTTATGTTTATCATAGTATTTATGATATCCTTTTTAGGTTATATTAGAGAAAATTATAATACATTAAGAGAGAAAGTGTATTTTTTTTGGAGTATAAAAAATTTAGATAAATTTGTTATCTTGATGCATGATAAATTTGAAGTTAGGATGAATTTATGTTATTTTAGTAATAAACAATTGTGTCAAAATTTTATATTTATTAAAAAAGTTATATAAAATCATAACTCTCCTGTTTACCCAATATCATTTATGATTTAGATAATAACATCAAGAAGATTACTTCAAAAGATAGATAATGATTAAAGTGAATACTAATAAAGTAATAATGTTGAATGATGAAGAAGGTGAATATTAAGAAAATAATAAAATGCATATAATAAACAACTCACATAGCTTTCCCACCATTTCACATAAGATCATATGAGAAAAGAGGTTGAAATAAAATACCATTCAAACCTTTAATTCAATATATTATAGTAAACATTGTAAATTTTTTTCCTTTCTTTCCAATACTAATAGTTTATTTCTCCAATGTCATATGTTTTTCATAATTCCATTTACATTCTATTGCATGCTCTTAGTTTTAATGCATTGGATATATCAACAAATATTATATATATCTTAACATTATAATTAAAAAACCGATGAACATAATGGTTTTTATATGGAGGATTCACATTGAAACAAATAAAGCAGTGGATTTCAACATAAAACTAAGAACCTCTTTCGCAACATTATAATATGTAAATTTTGAATTTTTTTTGCACGATATTGTGTTGAAGTCATTTTACTAGATAATTTACACTATCTCGGTGTTTAGATCAATGCATTAAATAAATTTTCTTTGCATAGTTTATTAAATCAATGCATAGAATCATTCTTCACTATATTATTGCTGAAATCAATGGACCCTATCATTTTCATTATATCATTGTTTAAATCAATACAACTACTTGATTTCTCTTACAGAATCTTCAAAAGTAGCATATATTGTGTGAGTATTGTTAGGATATTTAGATATTAAGGAGTCACTTAAGTTCTACTTGGTCTAATGTGTCGTTAGGTAAAAGTGTGTTTCTTAGTGTGTTTCTTTAGTATGCATTAGTATGAATTTGTAGTTAGGAAATACAACAGTCGTGATATCTTCCCGACATAGAGTGATCCGAAGGTTCATATTCTCCTTAATATTAACGACCATTGATCCATGGCTTAACACCCGAGTGGTCCATGACCTTTATTTAAAGAACATGGAGGGTCATTTGTCGATGATCGATTGTGAGAAACTCTCTTGTAAAATCTCTCTGTAATATTTTTCTTTTGCATTAATAAACTACTCCAAGTGGTCGTGTTGGCTAGGGCCGCAAATGTTTCCCCATAAGGGTTTTACCATATCAAAACATCGATGTGTTCATCTTTGATATGGTTTTGTGAGTGGTTATTGAAGGTGTTGTTCCTTTGTTGGAATACTTGTGTTGTCGAACATGGAATCAGAGCCTGTTTGAAGACCCGCTCCTATTGTAGATTGAGATCGTGAAGCCGAGTTGTCTCATCTCCATTTTATGTAATTTTCATACAATTATGGGTTGAGAGGACTGTTCTGTTGCATCCAGAGTGCTCATTTCAGTCAGGAACATTTTTTATTTCACTCGAAAAGGTTTTCACTTTCCCAATATACGTTCATTTCAGTCAAATCCATAGGTATAAAGCCTGAATATGCCATTTTTAAATTTTTGCAAAGTATTATTTTGGTTTTATATTATTTGTTTCCAGGTTGCTACTCTTTTAGATATGCGTATTCTCTTTTCCCCACTCCCTATGCGATGTCTAAAAATCAGAAACATATTGAAAAATGTACATTTTCCGGGTAAACTAACCGAGATGTAGCCCTTGTTGTTATTGAGAAGCAAAATTTTTTTCTTGTGTGAAAAGAGTATTTTTTTACCATTCTCTCCAAGTCCGTCAACAACAACAACAACAACGACAACAACCCCAATCCTCTTGCTAAACAATACAATATGTTTTTCTATCCCATCTGGTTAAAATTTGTCTTATTAAGTAAGAGGTCTTGAGTTTAAGTCTCTCTTTTTGTTACATTTTTTGAAAAAATTCATGCTCAATTGTAAAGTGTATTTCACATAGAGTATAAAAGTGAATCACTATAAGTATCTTTAATATTTTATTTTAGAGTTATTTATTTTTCATGCAACTTTTCTTTAATAAAGTAACTTCATTGTAACACTTCTTTTTATAAAAGTGGGTCACTTCATAAAGCAACTTACACAACCACATGGTCCTTTGATGATTGTTTATGCCTTTTTCTAAAATGACAGAACTTTCACATCCGAAGTCCGTTTTTAGTGTCGTTTTTCTTAAAACTGCCTAATTTTTTGAGATCTTTCCATCCAGATCATCTGTTTCAATTTTTACATCCATATTATCTACATATTTAATATGGATTCTTCCATTAATATTTTACTTACCAGTACCAACTACTTCCGATAGAAATCTCCTATGGAGGATTTATTAAGAAGTAAAGGCTTGTACTCGATTACCTTGGGAAAGGAAAATGAACCCACTAATACTGATAAGAAATTCAAATGGGATAATAGGAGTGACGAAGCACATGGAATAATCAAAATGTCCATCTCTCCTGATTTAAGGTTCCACCTTAAAGAAATTGATGACCTCGATGAAGCTTTGGAAAAGATTTAATCTGTGTTTCGTAAACTCAATATTATTCGAGCACAAGAATTAGAAAATCAAGTATTGAATTCAAGTCCAAGTGATTTTTCTTTGATTGGATACTATCTATCTAATTTTAAAACACTCAAACTTTTATGTGAAGAATGTGAGATAAATATGGAGGAAGAGCGTTGCATCTATATTATTCTTTCTAAGCTATGTAGTGCATATTCTGTGTTTGTATCTACCTTTTATGCCATGAGAGAGGATCTAGGGAAATCTTATCAAAAAGCCACTCTTGAGTCCTTTTGTGCTCCTTTGATTAGAGAGGAAGATAAGCTTGTACAACTTGGAGTGATCAACACTATAGGTACCTCCAAAAACTCCTTAGTCACCCAGCAAAAAGATAAAACCAAGAATCCCAAGAAGAAACATCCTCGCTAAAACAACAAGCAACATAAGGGTCCCAAACCCACTTAGACATCTTCAAATCCTAATGGTGACAAAGGAGAAAAATATAAAAATAAGAAAATTGATAGACATTGCAACTTTTGCGATAAATATGGTCATGATGAGTCCAAATGTTTCAAGAAGATGGCAACATTAGAAGCAACAATGAAGAAGCACAACATCAGTATTGATTCTACTTATTCTTCTTCTTCTTCTCATGGACATGCAATTTCTGCTTCTGGTTTCTCCTTCAATACAACTTCTACTTCTTTTTATGATGAGTGGCTTATTGATTCTAGATGATGAGTGGCTTATTAATTCTAGAGCATCTTATCATATGGCCAAGCATAAAGACATATTTTTTTCTCTAAATGAATGTAACACCAAGAAAATATTTTATGGTGATAATAGATCTCTTAGTGTTGTGGGATCTGGAACATTTCAAGTAGATAATGGTCATTTCAATGATGTATCATGTGTTCCAAGTATTTCTTGCAACCTTCTATTAGTATATCAAATCACTCATTCAGGGGAAGGTAAAACTGTAGAGTTTCACCTCACCAAGTTGTAATCAAGGATCTAAAAGATCCTAAGCATGTTCTTGCAACTGAAATTGTTGATGATATTACCAGGTTGTACAAGTTTGACAACTTTGGGTCATCATATTTTTCATTAGTTTTTGTTGCTCATAGCAATGACTTGAGCAAACTTTGGCATGAGCAGTTTGGTCATCTAAACTATCGCCCATTGCAGCAATTATGTAATCAACAAATGGTGAATGGACTTCCTCCTGTTTCATATAGAAATGGTGTTTGTGTTGGTTGTGTTCTTGGTAAACATCATCGGGAAATTTTTGAAAAGCGTGCCTCTTGGCACGCCTCGGGCCCTTTGCAGCTTGTTCACAATGATTTGTGTGTTCCACTTTCTACTCCTTCTTTTTCTTGGTGAAAGTATTTCTTAACGGTCATTGATGACATTTCCAGACGTACTTGGGTTTACTTCTTAAATCTTAAGAGAAAAGTTTTTGATAATTTTTTGGCTTACAAGGCCCTTGTAGAAACACAATCGGGACATCAAATTCAAAGGTTAAAAACAAATAATGGAGGTGAATATGTGAACAATAATTTTACAAGTTACTGCACTACACATGGCATCCAAATGAAATACATTGTTCCATATACACCACAACAAAATGGTGTTGTTGAGATAAAGAATCACACATTAAAAGAAATGGCTAATTGCATGATCCAATCTAAGGGATTAAGTCTAAAGTATTGGGTGGAATCCATAAACTGTGCAAATTACATAGTAAATTGCACTCCCACAAAGGCTCTTAAAAGTATAACATTGAAAGAATATTGGAATAAAATTAAAACAGATGTAAGTCACTTATGTGTATTTGGCAGTATAGCATGGGCTCACATTTCTAATAAGAAAAGGAAAGCATTGAAGCCTGAAAGTGAGAAATGTATATGTTTTGGTTATTCTGAAGATGTCAAAGGTTATATACTTCTTCAACCACATTGTAATGAAATTATTATAAGAAGAAACGTTAAATTTGATGAAAATCTCTTGGCCTGCGAGTCTAATTCGGCGATTGTGCCTTCTTCGACTTGCGATCCATCTTCGGGAATTGTTCCATGAAACATGCATACCCATTTTTGTTTACTATTGTACACACAGAGCACAGTGGAAGATAGAACATTGAGGACATTTTTCCTTTAAGGGGGAGGGGATTGTGATACCTTTGTTTCCCCCAGCTTGTAAATATAACTATAGTCTGCTAAAAGACTATGGGCAGACTAATTATGTGTGGATGTAGGAATCAATGAACCTTTTGTTATATATATATATATATATATATATATATATATTTGTTACTAAATAAAATGGAAGTTGTTGCATAACTATTGAAGGGGTTGCCAAGGTAGATCATGATGCATGAGAGAGATGGTGAGGGAAACCAATATGGTTGAAATGACCCCTACCAGACTAGTACTCTGTTGGATTTAAATTGTTCAAACCCAGAATAGTCCTCTAACCCAGAGAATTTAATTACCAGTCAAGATGGTAGTTTGGAAGTCTTCCTCAAGAGTCAATGAGGAGATGGGAAGAGTACCCATATGGAAACTTCCTGACCTGACTCATGAAATTGGGAATTGGACCCACACAATCTTGCTAAGAAAGGAAATAAAAGGTAGGAAAAATCATGGGCGAAGAGGAGGATGGAAGGGGGAATGGTTCCAATGACCATTTTTCTGAAGAGGGAGATCATGTGAAGTTCTATGGTTCCGAAGAGAACTAAAAAATGAATTTTTTTTTGGGTACAGGAATTGATGGGAAACGTTTTCTAACCAATATTATAAACAGGGTTGCAGAGAAGATGAGTGACTAAGGAAGCAATCATTGCATAACACCTTCTTGGTGGAGAGAAACATGATCTGCCAATTTCCTATGGGAAGAGGAGAGAGGTCTCCATCCATGGTTGTTGTTGAACAGAAGGAAGAGTCTCTCTCAGAGAATCGTGATCTACTTAGGGTGTGGCGAGTGGTAAATCCATCTAGAATTTATTGTGCCTATGGTTAGGTGGAAAATTACATCCTTTTCAGCAGTCGCATCATTACCCGGTTTCTATATAAGTAAATTTTGTTAAATATTTGTAGTGTTTAGATAAGAAAAAAATATATACTATGTTTTAGAGCTGTGTAAGTTTAATTTATGACAAAAGTGACTTGAGAAATTTAAGTAAAATGAAGAGAATGTTTTAGTTGAATCTCATTTGATTTAATTCCTTATATCTTGACTATATGTGTGTTAAAATAATATTTTCGAGAGTGAATGTTTTGGTTGAATACGTTGCACAGTTTAATGCATGCTTTGGAAATGATGATTGAACAATTAAAAATATTTATAATGCATCTAAAAGAAGAGAGAGTGATTTTTTTGTATAATAGTGTTCTATTTTAGCTGGTCCTCAAGAGTTATTACTAAAAAATTAGAGTGTAACAGATATGGATTTGGACTATAGGGAAACAATCCAAACATTTAAGAATGCAAAAAAAAATCATGATAAATAGGTAGTAAGGAAAATAACTTTGGAATTATACATGACACTTCTTACTTGAATTCAAAGTACAAAATCCCTTTAGATTCCATTTGGGAATTAAAAACAATTATACTAAACTTTTAAATGTCCTATAAATTTGGGAAGAATCCCCTTAAATTTTGGTGGGTAGTAAGTCCAGGTAGAAATACCATATTTCACTACGAAGAAAATTATTGCCTTAGGACCAATATCCTTACATCTAGGTAAGGAAAGTAAAGCTTGGTAAAAAGGAGAAATTTTACTCCTTTACGTGTGATGAAGGGGAATTATAAACCATATTTTTAAATGGAGAAAAATTCCCTCGTGAATATGATTTTATTTTACTATTCCTATTATTTTATTTCCTTTTAATTATATGTTTAATTAAATAACATTTCAAATTAAACCTCACCGGACTTTGAATACATGCATGGAAATGGTAATATATATATATATATATACGTGTTGATAAACCCATGATTATTTCTCCTTATCATTCAGTTCAGAGCTTCGGGACTCCAACACTCTAGTGGTTTGAAGTGGAGAGTGAACTGGAGAAGGACCTGAACTCTCAAGGAATTACATGTTAAATGAGATTAATCCTCCCATGGTTAACCTTTTAATAATTTTGAAATCATTAGGAATTACATGTTAAATGAGATTAATCCTCCCATGTTTAACCTTTTAATAATTTTGAAATCATTCGGGACTCTAGGAATTGGGAATGATGGACTTGCAAAAATTGTCATATATATATATATATATATATATATATATATATATATATATATATATATATATATATATATATATATATATATAACGCGTAGTTGCACGTGTGTGGGACCACTTTGAGACTTTAGGACTCCAGGGTGTTTGGAATGATGGAAATCACAAGATAAAATCGTCGAAGGCCCAAACCCTACATTTCCCTATATAAACGTTGCATACATAATAAATATTAAATATTATATATTTTCCCTCATTCCAATATTAAATATAATATTGGATATTATTTAAACTTGGGTGAATTTTTCGAGGAGTATAATATAATATATTATATTAAGCTAAGGATCATTAAAATTGTTGCACGTGGATAAGGTCAACTCCTTTCCTTTTTTTTAAATATTAAATAATGTGTAACATGTATAAATGTGTTGGAAAGCCGAAGGAGTTAACCCAAAGATCTCTCTCCCATTCCAATTTTAATATAATATTGGGTATTTTATAAACTAGGCCACAATTTCCAAAAGAGGTGTAATATAATATATTATAAATGAGTTTATTATGATATTTGTATGTGAGAAAGTGCCAACCCTTTTTCCTTTTCAAGTTTAATATTTAATGTGTCATCACGTATAATTGTGGACCCTTCAGGAGTTTAGGGCTTTGGAACTTCGAGAGCTCGGAGCTTCGGGACTATGGAATGTTTGGGGGTGATAGAGTGTACAAGAAAAAGGGTCGAAGGACATAACCTACCCTTTCTCATTCCAATGGTTGCATAAATATTGATATAAACATTAAAGATAATCAATTATATTATAACTTAATATAATTAATCATATTTGTATCACTTTATAATATAAGTGGGACCTTCTCAGAAACTCCAACATTCGGAATATTTGGGTATGTTCATAAAATCATGATGAGAAATTTTGCCAAAGTCCAGAGACTTAGGTGTTAATTTATATTAATAATCCTAAGTGTTTCTTTGATATATTTAATTATATTATAATAGAATTAAATAGAATTATATTACAATAAAATTAATAAAAGAAAAAATTTATAATATAATTATATTATAAGATTATATGATGGGGTATTTATATAATAATTAACACTAAATTTACCCCTCAATATGGGATTACCAAGGTGAAAGACAAGTAATCCTTGGTTTAACTAGGTCGGTAATTTAAGCCAAGTTAAAATGGAACTTACGGGGTTAATTAATTTTAATGAAGATTAATTATCCCTAATAGGGATTAAATAAATGATTAAATGATTAGTAAAGAGTGGGATTTTATCATGATAATGATTAATTAAATTAATAGGCCTATAAGAGATAGACACGCCTCAAACTCTGGTTGGAGGATTCTTTGCATTCTATGATGATGTGGCGTGTCAAGTGGTAGGGAGCCACATGGTGGTGAGAGACTCTAGTCGATGAAGGTTTAAAGAACTTTGAAGGACCATAAATTGTGATCCAATACTCGGATCTGGACAAATTTATAGTCA
>CBVK0101156569.1:0-24575 GCA_900067695.1 Picea abies | reverse complement strand
TCGTGGATTTACCCTAATTTCTCATTAATGTCATGAATATTGGGCGGCTTGACAGGCACTCAGGTTATGGATAGTAAATGAATAAACACCTCGTGGAGTGTGCCAACCTCAAAGCACGGGACGTAATCCATTTGATTTTAAAAGTTTCCAATCTTAATGACTTATAGCTTTCCTCGTTTTTCGTCATCTCGTGAATTTCCCTTTAACGTTTTGATTTTATAACTTGCGAGACTGCGAATTTCGATCTTAGCATTAATTAACAATAATATTGATGTGGTGGATCCTTAATGATATGATTAACTTAATCGCTAGATCGTGACTCGGGAGCTTGAAGGCAGAATTTTAGGAGATTGATACGCCGAGTCGCGATATTGCGATGCGGCGATAATTAAGGCTTAATATAATTATGTCGCAACTTCGTGAATCGGATTTTTGGACACTTCAACTTTATGAAAGAAAATGTCGAGAGGCGATGTGCCAAGAACCGAGTTTAACTAAGGTTAGTTTTTTACTCCTGGTTCTTGACTATGGTTATTTAAAAATTATCGCGTTCTCGGCTCTCGGGGTTGAGAAAAAAAAAATTTAGGGTCGAGAAATGCCGAGGCGCGAAACCCCGACGATGTCTAATCAAGGGTTAAAGGTATTATACTATTCTTGCCTTGGACGAAAATTAGAACCAAGTTCGTATTCTCGCAACTCAGGACTTGTGAATTCAAGAAATAAGGTGTCCGACTTGCGAGATCGCGAAACTTGAAAAATCTTAAGGACAAACATACTTGCGAAAAATGGACCCTTTGTAAGTGACAAAGAATTACTATTTAGGCAACAAACGTTTTTTCAGAGTTTTATGACTTCGGAGGAAAGGGAAAAGAAAAACAACTCTAGATCTCAAGTATCAGAATATTCAAAATTGTGTGAGGTGAAAAAACAGGGGCGGCTCCAACACTAGGTATTAACTCGTTTTAACCTACTTAAATTATGTTACAATTGGTTGATAGATTAGTGGTTAAACCAGTCGGAACATTACAAGATATAACAATTTCAGTCAACTCTTGGGAATACCCAATCAATTTTCTAGTTATCAACCCAAGAAGCGGACTCGATGGACACCCATTGATATTGGGAAGACCATGGCTCACAACGACAGATGCATACATAGGATGTTGCACACGCAACATGACAATTTCTAAAGGAAGTGCTACAAAGAACCTCATCTTGTATCCTCCAGCTAAACCAAGTCCACCTATTATACATCAGCAGTTTCCACCACCTAGATATTGAGAAAATAATTTTTGATCTCCTCTCACACTAGAAGAAGCTCTCAGGCTCAAGAACGAACTAGAATATTATGTGATCAATAGCTTCATCAATAGCCCAACCATTATAAGAAACCCAACATGTCAAATGATAAAAGTTGTTTTAGATAATGAATCACAAGAAAATCCTCTAGAAGAATTGATGGAGCAACATATTCCCACTACTACTATCCATAACAACATATCAGTTGAAATTGCACCAGGGAGGTTTCTGAATATTAATGCGAATTTGAATAAGCAACAACAAAAAAAATTGATTCAGATCCTTTCCAGATATCAGAAGGCTTCTGCTTGGTAATATCCTAACATGAAGGGCATCAATCCCCAAATTTGTATACATCATATATATATTAAGAAAGATGCTCAACCCATCTGACAACCCCAACGAAGATTGAACCCTCATCTCACGGATGTTGTTAAAGAAGAGTTACAGAAACTGTTGGGTGTAGATTTCATATATCCTATTTCAAACAGTCGGTGAGTCTCTCCACTTGTAATTGTCCCCAAGAAGAATTAGAAATGGAAGATCTGTGTAGACTACAGAGATCTCAATAAGGCTACCTAGAAAGACCACTTTCCTCTACCTTTTATTGACCAAGTCCTTGATACTTTAGAAGGGAAGATATTTTTTTCCTTCCTAGATGGATTTAGTGGTTATAATCAGATCTAGATTGCTCCAGAAGACTAAGATAAAACTACATTTACATGTCCCTGGGGTACCTTCACATATAGAGTATTTCCATTTGGATTATGTAATGCTCTAAACACATTCCAGAGATCCATTTTGAGCATATTTTCTTATTTGATTAATGAAGGACTCAAATTTTACATGGACGATTTCACCCCTTACGACACTGATTTTGATCAAGCTCTAAGTAATCCGGAGAAGGTAATAGAACAATGCATTGTTACCAGGCTATGCTTGATTCATGAGAAATGTCATATGATGATGACCAAAGGTGTGGTACTTGGACACTATGTTTCTACAGATGGAATCAAGGTAGATCCAATAAAAATAGAGGTAATAATTAATCTACCTACACCTCGTACACAAACTGAGGTATGTATCTTCCTTAGTTGTGCAGGCTATTATTGTAGATTCATAGAAAAAAATTCAACAACAACTACACCTTTACATGCTTTAACTAGTAATGAAGAATTTTAGTGGTCTGATAAGTGTGTTGTTGCATTTGCATAACTCAAAAGGTTGGTCTCAACAGCACCAATGCTAAGAGGAACAAACTGGAAATTTCCATTTCATATTTTTACAGATGCATCAAATATCGCCATAGGCATTGTCCTTGGACAGGAAGAAGACAATAAACCTTATGATATTTATTTTATTAGCGAAAATCTTATCCCGCTGAATTAAATTATACAGTAACAGAAGAAGAATTTTTAGTTGTTATACATGCTATTAATAAATGATGCCACTATATAAGAGTATATACATTTATTTTGTATATTGATCACTATTCTATTAAATATTTAGCTAACGAGACAATTACTAATGGACATGTTACTCGGTGGGTATTACTATTGCAGGAATTCAACATCACCATCAAGGATTGCCCCGGAAGAGAGAATCTCGTTGCAGATTTCTTGTCTCGCGTACCCAGAACAGATGATTATTTGACGGTTGAAGACCAATTTCTAGACGAAAACATGTTTGTTGTCACTATTAAGACACCATGGTATGATGATGTGGAAAATTACCTGGAAGATGGGAAACTACCAACACACCTATCATCAATGGAAAGGAAACTGATCGTTCAGCACAGTGCATAGTTCACATATATTGGTGGATATATTTTACACACAGGGGCTGACCTCTAGATCCAAAGATGTGTAAGATATGATAAAATTTATGATATATTGAAGGCGGCTCATGACGATCCCTATGGCAGACATTTTGTAGACCATAGAAATGGGCATTAGATTTTAAAGATGGGCTATTATTGGCCCTCAATATTCAAAGACGCAACGAAATATGTCTAAACATACGACAGCTGTCAGAGGATGGGTTGGCAAGGCCAAGCTGATGAAATTACCCTACAAGCACAAGTTGTGGAAAAACATTTTGAGAGATGGGCCCTGGACTTTATTGGCCCATTCAATCCAAAATCAAACCATAAGGCCTTTATACTAGTTGCAACAAACTATATGACAAAGTGGGTAGAGGCAATAGCCTTATCAAACGCAATGGAGGAAGCAGTCATTAAGTTTCTCTTCAAATTATTTGTATGCTATGTGTTACCCAGGGAAGTAATCACTGACGGAGGGTCGCAATTTACAACCCATAAAATCACGGCCACCCTGCGCAATTATCATATTAGACATAGAGTTACTTCCCCATACCACCCATAGGAAAACAGAAAAGTAGAAAGTACCAATAAAGTCTTGGACGCAATTTTTACAAAAATAGTATCAACAAACCGTCATAATTGGGTAGCCGATCTTTCGAATGCCTTATGGGCCTATCGCACAACATGGTGTAACACTACTGGATACTCTCCTTATCATCTAATCTATGGAAAACAACCTATCTTTCCAATTGAATTTGAGATCAAGACTCTAAGGAGGGTCCAAAAAATTGGACTGGATCGTACAGAGGCACATACACAATTCTTACATAAGCTCAATGAATTAGATGAAGCACGCTTGTTCACCCTACAACACACAACTGTTATTTAGTAGCAAAGAGCTGGTAGGATAAACATATCAAGAAGAAATCCTTCTAGAAAGGTGATTGGGTGCTTCTCTATGATTCCAGATTTCAGGATTTTCCTAGAAAAATATAGACAAGGTGGTTGGGACCGTATGAAATCAATGAAGTCCATGATAATGACACTGTCACTTTAGTTACCATCGATGGGTCTGGTTCTCTTTTTATGGTAAATGGACATCGACTAAGAATCTACCATCAGTTGCTTTCAAAAGAATCGTTTTGCCAAGAAGTAGGTAATGACCCTACTATTCAGATTTTAGTTGGTTGGGAAGGTAACCTAGGAACTTCAACTTCATAAAATTAATATGTTTACCAACCCTGTACATATTGTATATATTTTTCTTTACAGACTTGATTGATTTTTTTGTTTTTACTTTTTAGGGAAGTCACTTGAGAGAATAAAAACCAGAAAAAATGATTGTAATGAATATAATTGGTACTCTATTTATGTTCCTTGCTCCTGTCTCACATTAACCCTATTTTCACATAATATGAATATGTCATGTTTTGCAACAAAAATCAGGCAACTGTAATGAATGCATAAAACTAACGAACCATCCAATACTTCGATTATTGAATAAACCTACCCATAAAAATTAAATGAATTTAGTTGATGACTAATCAATCCTAGATTCGCTAAAACAAAAATTTCTACGGGATGTTTCCAATCACTTAATTAGATGGTTAAAAATTTGAACATCATCATTGTTGTTCATTTGAAATAGAACAAATGTTGTTCCCTTCGTATGATTGTTTTTCCCATTGAGTGTAGTTGTCGTTCAATTGAATGGAACAACTGTTGTTCCCTTCGTGCGATTGTTGTTCCCTTTGTGGGTATTGTCGTCCATTTGAAAGTAATGAATATCATTCCCTTTGTTACAACTGTTGTTCCCTTTTTCGTGATTACCGTTCCTTTTTCGGATAATGTTGTTCATTCGAAAGAAACAACCGATGTTCCTTCTACAGTTTTTCCTTATTGTTGTTCCTTTCTTTCAAAAGTCATGATTATTTTCTCATGAACAAGCATGCCATTATTATGTTACTCACTCCATTGGGTATGACCTTCACTAATTAATTTTCACCAAAATCACTTCTAATTATCACAGTAACGATTTTTTTTTTTTTGTGAGCTATCTAGAATACCTTATCGTTTTTTTTGGAATAATTTCTCTGAATTACCTTAAATATTGTTTATAATACTCAACCACCATAATTTGTTTCTTTCCAATATATATACATATGCTTTAATGATAATTTTCCTTCATATAATAATAAGGAGTCTAAAGAAATTTTTTACTTGGACTTCTTACACTTCTTATGCCATCCCTCACTCTTAAGGAGTAGATGAGCCTCCCTTAATAGAGCCTAACAAAAACAAAAAAACAAAAAAAAAACGATGGAAACAAAAATTAAATATAAGTAAAAGAAATAAACTTCTCCCACAAAGGATAGGGGGTCTCATCACGAGCCAGCCTACCATGATCATAAGATAATAACATAAGTGACATTCCCATTATGGCTACCACGCTAGGGAAATGGCCTTTGGAATTTTTGTTTCATCAAAGGACAAGAGGTCTCATCATGAGTTGGCTTGTTCCCTTAGGTTACGATCTACTAAGTGACATTATCATTATCTGAATACCAAACTAGGATAGTGGCGTTTTTTGGAAAAGACAATTCAAACTATTTATTAAGGATGCAGGCTCATCTATGGGTTAAAAGGCAACCCCGTCGAGGCTATGGACGCCTTTTGGCAGCAGTGGCTTTACCTGTGGTATGGAAGTTTACCTTAAATACGCTAAGTGTTTTTGTGTGTTCCTAGACTTCCTTTTTAATAAAGAGGCTATCATTCCGGTTTAACAAGGGAAAGTAACAAAGTTATGACACATGGAATATTTTTAAACATGTGAACAAATTTAAAAATTACTCAGAATCTTTTTCCTTAAACATTTTGAACATAGGTATGTAAATTTAAATTTCCCACAAAAGAGTGATTATTGTTCATGATTACCATTAAAGTTCTTTTGAAGGTTATTAATGTTTTTTCTCCCAGCGATGACGGTGACGTAGTAATTACCCCTCACTTGAACTACCTGCCATCATTACACTCGCACATATCGACGGTCGAGGACGAACTTTCCATTTATGAGGGGGTAGATATTCTGCACATATATCGATAGACCATAATGATTGCAATAAATGGGAAAACTCAAATTTTTAGATACCGTTGTTGTTCTATGATATTTACTATTTCTGGTGATATTTTCCCAAAAGTTGGTTGAACTAAGTTGGAGTTGGGAATGATAGTTGTCCTCATCAGTTCACAGACGACATGGGCATCCAAAGTGTACACCGAGATCCCACATTGTTGTAGGTAATTGACCAGTCAAGGTCAATTTTACATCATCTGGGGTGGATAGAATATTTCAATAGATTGCAGGGATATGACACAAATATCACGTTAGCATTTTTCCAGAACTTGCAGAGAGGAGTCTCTATGATCCAAGACATACAAATTCTGGTCATTGAGGAAATTATAATGGAGGTTACAGGCCTCCCCATTGAAGGCATACAGTGGACCATGAAGTATACAACACTCAAGGAGGATGTCGAATCCTTCGTAGAACCTGGAAAAGAAATCGATAAAAAAGGGAAGGGACTCAACCCCACCGCTCTCAGTGAGCCATGGAGGGAGATAGAAAGAGTAATGCAAATTTATATCACATGTGATGGGAGATGTGATGTGGTGAGGCTGCTCCACCTCAAATTGTTAGTAGCACTAAAAAAGAGGCTAGTAATAAATTTACCATTTTTTTTAAATTTCATGCTGCATGAAGTTGTTGCAAGAACTCAGAGGGCTAAAACCCATGTCACTATAATTATTCACCATGGATTAGTAAATTTAATAGTAAATAGGTCCTTGAGCCAAACTCAAATAACTTGGGGAGATTTAATCAAGGTCGATATGCCACTACATATTGAACAACCCAAAATACACCAAGAAATACCCTCACAGGGAATTGAGACAACTCAAGAAAAAGGAGGTAGTGCCCAAATTGAAACTCCACTACCCTAGCATGAAATTGAAATAGACCCCATCTAGCTTGAAAAAACTCAGACCAAACAGGAAAAAACATCAAGGAAGAGGAAATAGAGGACAATCTTTGTCCCTGAAACCTCCACTCAAAAAAGGAAAAGAGGTAAAAAGATAGTCCAACTCGAAAATACTCAGGAGGTTATGCAAACAGAACAACCCTTATAAGAAAAAAATTAGGAGACTATACAGACAGAGAAACCATCACTTGAAATCCTTACAGAACAATTCTTCAGAAGTTATGAAGTAGATATCGCTCAAGTACTGGGAAATTTAGGGACATCAATTTCTAAAGACACAGGCAAGTTTGCACCAACCTCTTTCCATTCAAACCTTGACTTGGAACTTCCTGATATGGAGGTTCCATCTCTTGAATATACAGAACAACCATAATCTCACATTGAAGTAAACATCCCTGTAGAACAAATAGAACAACCAGAACCTCACATTGAGGTAAAAATCCCTGTAAGACAGACAGAGCAGCCAGAAGAAAAAGGGGAGAATTCACCAGCTGATCAAGGTGGGAGAGACCTTGGAATTCCCCATAAATAGAAAATAGCAGGCTAAGGCCACAATAAAATTAGAAAATTGAAACAGGAAAACAAGTTGTTAAGGAAAAGGGTTAAAAAAATCAAAGTATTGAAACAGAAAGTTTCCAGACTGGAGGAAACAATCAGATAAATTAGGAAGCAGTTGGAACAAGTTGATAAGGCCCTTGAGAAGAATAAATCCAAGAGGCCTAGAGTACAGGGAAGAAACCCACTTCCCAGAAGGACAGTCCAAACCAATTCTGTTGGAACACAAACAAAATTTCATGCTCCTTTGGAAACAACTGAAACAGAGACTCAGACTGAGATTCCAGCCACGAAGAAACAACTGTTCAAACTAAATGAGTGTTTCCTACAGATCTTGTTGCTCCTTTGGAAACAATCAAAATAGGAACTGAGACAGATTATCCAACAACAATAGAGACAATTGTTAAGACTAAAAAAGCATCTCATCCCCCTTAACAAGATGCCATCATTAGCAGGTTGGAAGCATAAATGGTGCAATCCCAACAAGCCCTGATTCAATGTAAAAGTGAAATGGTAACAATGGTAGAACATCAAAGATTTTTCAAACCAATTAAATCCATTTCAACAACAGAGAATGAGACCTTTGATAAGATCAATAGAACTCAAGGAAAGGTGAAGAAAGTCCAGGTCCAGTTACATGGAGCTTTGGAGAAAATCAAAGAAATTTTCTTTGTTTATTCTGATATAATATCTTGTAGGGCTCCTGCTACTAATTACACCTTATTTATATTATAATGTTATTTTTTGCTAAGGATAAAAGTTATTAGAGTAGGAAAACCTTTTTATTTCACCATTGTTTCTGAGTTTGTTTCATGTTTTAGAGAACAAGAAAAAGGAGTACAATACTTTCTGTGTGAATTATACCTTCACAACTTCATCTTGGGAGAAAATAGAAAAGAGAACCCTAATCCTTTCATTGGCGACATACAGTTTCAAGCATTCTTGTCTTTTACCAAGAACCAAACTAGGTGGGCTAAATCACACAAGGTTTTTATGAAAAGGGAGATTGGGTTAGACCTATGGATCAGAGGGGAACCTCCTAAATCTCTTACAACCTTTGTGCATCACCAAACATTCATGAAGATAAAGAAGGTTGTAGAATCTTTAGCTCCTATCCATCGATAGGTTGTATGTTCAGGTCTACCATATTTTAGGGGTTTTAAATAAGAAGTTATTTATGCTTCCAAACTAAGATGGGATGTCTCCTCAAATGAAGTCAAGAATAGGGAACCCTTTGGTTTCAAACAATTTCATACAGCTACCTTCGGATTGGAGAGGTATGCCAGAATGATCCTGGATGAAGGGTCTACCTGAATTGGGTGCATATATAGTCCTCCTATTATTTGGTATCCTCCAGAGGGTTATCAGAGAAATTATGAAATTCGCAAGAAGGAGGAAGAAGCTACTTTTGAATATCTTAGAAGTAAGAATGGATTTAGGAGACCTGGAAAAAAGACCTCTCCTCCCTTCAACATCACTACTTTAAATCTAAAGTATTCACTTGCATGAGGACATGCAAGAAGGTAAGATGGGGGGTATGTAGAGTTGAGAAAAAGGTACAAATATCCTCCCTATCACCATGGTTTATGATATAATCTTGATTGAATTTTCCATTAATTAGAAATAATTAGGAAAGAAAATGATTAAAAAGTCTTCTAGAAATGTTATTGAGTGATATTAGATAATTTCTGAATTTTGGTTTGAAATGTTTGATTTTATTGCAGAAATGGATGATTATTTCCAAACTCAAGATAGCTAAGAAGATTATGAAGATGCATAGACTATTGGAGGTCGAAGAAATCAAGTGCAAAGCAATTTTGTGGAAGATTGACTCTCTATTTTGTAATCTTTATAAATAGTAAAAGCAATCCTGAGGATATCTTGATCCTCATGATATCTTAATTTACCCATATCATTGTAATATATAGAGAGTGATGAACCATAGATAAATATATAATAAATTCATCCAATCATTTGGATCTTTGAATTTCTTTGTACAAGCAGTCCATTGTAAATGATTTACCAGCTATGGAATTAATGAAAGCCTTGAGAATTTTTATCATCTTTTCATACTGAGGTTTTAGAAGCATTACCTTCTGAAGATCATTGGCCCAGTTAGGAGTTACTTTCTAAATCTGTAATTGTACCAAGTTGATTTCAATTCTGTGATTTAAATCTCTTTACAATAGTTAAGATAAATGCATGAGTGTGATGATGTTTTTATAAATTGGTTATGTTATTTCACAGAGGATAGATGGTTCATTAGGTTATTGATTGTTTTTCCATTTCCCATTACTGTAGTTCATTGCTTGAGAGTTTCTCTCATTTTCACATGCATTGTTCCTTTTATTAAATTTAAATCTGTTTTTCCTTTTGATTAAATCTACATTTGTTGTTCCTTCTCGATTTTACAGTACTTAGTTATTTTCTTCCAACAGGTTATACAATCATTGATAGATTGGCGGATTAAGTATTCTCATAGATTAAATTATTATTTCTTAGATAGATGAGTTCAACAAATTGGTTGATTCCTTTAATTCACAGCATGTTATTGATTAGATTATAATTATGTTGAGTAAGATCTTAGTTTCAGAGTTTTAATGAATGTGTTAGGAATTTGATTGTTGATAAACTCAGATTTTCTTTAACTACATGATTTTAACCTCTACAATTATCTGCATAGAATTTGTTGATATTTTTGAAAGAAAATACGAATCCTCGATTGATAAATTAATGTTAAACTAAGGTTGTTTTTAGGACATCTTTAGAGCCCAACACCGGCGTCAATTGAATGCATGTTCTTGTTGTTATATATATTGTTAGTTGTTCAGTAGTTTGCAATGAATTGTATGAATGCCAACCCAAATGGATTTTTGTTTAATTAACCCTTCGTCACTAACACAAGACTATATGGTCTCTATAATTCTCATGGCATCACAGGTGAGACATTCTTTACTCTTGGGTTGAGGATTGATATGTCAACGCCTTTTGATTTTTGTTGGTCAACTCTGGATGAACCCTAGGTATTCAACCCCCTAGTGTTAATAAGGACGCGCACAATCATAGAATGAGCCGACAACTAGAAGAATATCATACTCATAAATTTGAATACAAAGTGTGTAAAGGAGTAGACTATAGAGACACAATTATTATACATCAGGACAAGGAGCATTCACTAGTACACAAAAACATCTTTTTGAAAGTAATCTTCAACAAAGGATGATATACCAGGACATGAGAATCCAACAAAAAAATGGTCAAGCCTAAATGGCTGAAGAAGAGGTCAATATCTCCTGGAATAAAAATCTCAAACGTAAAGGAAAAAAACACCCATAGTGTCCAAACTATTTACCATATTGTATGAGGTGAAATGGGGTCGAAACCCATGATATCCCACTAGCACTAAAAGACAAATTTGAAATGTAAATGTATGTGATGTATGATATATTAAATTATGAACATTTTTGTTGTCATTTAAGAAAGGTCAAGATTTAAGAAAGTAGAAGGCCAACTGTCAAGGTGAATTTCAATAAATAGGGGATTGTATTAGAATTGTTGGATTTTTGGCTCTTGGATATTTCATGTTCTATGGCTGAAACTTTAATGAGAAGAAGTTTGTTTTTCCAAGCTATTTTTTGGAGAACTCAGATCCTTGTGTGCACTTGTTGTGGACTATTCTACTACATTTTGATCAACATTGGCCTTGTGTAAGAATGTATTTCACATTACATACTATTATTATGTGTGTTTTCTACATTCTTATTTCTATTCTTCAGGGAATATTTGTCTGAACTTGCGAAAATAGGATTGTAAATGACTATCATAATGATAGATTATTCTAGGTTGCAGTTATTTACTCTATGTGAACTATTTATCAGTCCATTTATAGGATCATGTTGAGTTTACTTCATTGTTACCTTTATATTCATCCATATGCATGCATATTATATTAGTTGTATTTCAATCATTAGTTTAGAATCCATCGTCGGTGGACTGGGCCGTAACCGGTAAACCCCAAACCAATAATGGTTTTAGAGCCAAAATCTGGATGGGTTCCCTATTCTAAATAGTGTGAGATCTAATTGGGAATTATCACTGAGGGTAACCCCTATTGTTGATCAAGGTCACATAGACCGCATCAACACATTGACCCATATAAATATGTTGACCATTTTTCCCATCACTTACGAGAAATTATCCAATGAGGAATTTCATACTTTTTAAATGGAGCATCCCTGTCTTCCTTCATAATAAGTGCACTTCTTAGGTGACTTAGGCCTTTCTGAAATTTCTCTATACTATTATTCCAATCATTTACCTATGACATAAATATCTTATTTCTACACAGAGAAATTGGATATGGGTGAAATTACCACATTATAATCCATTGGCGTTAATGAAGAAGAGTTGAGACCATGTCTAAAACACTAATAGAGTATTGTTTTTTCATTAAGAAAGTGAAAATAAAGTTTTAGTTGCATGGTGAAGGAATACCAATCCATAAGAGTAGTATTATATCACAATTAAAAGTTCATTTCCCATCTTACCCATTAAAACAAAGAAGAAGAAAATACATATTAGGCTAGTCCCGATGAAGAAAAAATCATATTGTAGATGACAAATTAACACAATTATTCAAAGAAATAGAATTTCAATATTAATCCATGACCTAAATAACAAATCTTCTAACACAAATGAATGCCCTAAAAATTCCACTGTCTACACTTAAAGAAGAGAAAATAACTAGAGCCAATAAATAGCCTTAATGTAAAAGGCCCATGAATATAATATAAAAGGGAGTGCATCTTCCCTACCCAAACAACATCATACAGGAGGTTTTTATTTCCAATTATGCAATATCCGTTGAGAAGATACTAGATAAGATACCTACATTATCCCACACCTTGAAGGCTTAGCAAAGGAGTAGACAAATAGCATAGAAATAAATAAATAAACCTTTAAAATTTAGGACAAATAAAACACAAGCATTACAAATCGATTATAATTCCAAAAAGAAAAACACTAAGGATTTTTTCAAACAAAGATAAACCATAAAAAACCAAATATTTTTAATAATATGATAATAAGATTAAAAACTTATTCACAAGAATCGAAAACATGCATAACAAATATCTATGAACCAAAAAACATGCAAAATTCCATTTTCCTCACACAAGGATGGTCAACTAGAAGTATGAGTAACAATATTTGGTCAGAGAGGGTGAAGCATTGTGAAATCGAAGGCTAGCTTGCTACTGATAGTAAATTGAAATCTACAATAACAAATAGAAATTTCCCTTTCTGAAATAAGCTTCCCTTTAATACGAGGTGAAAAAACAATTCTTAGCCAAATCCATCATATCTTTTTACAGTTTGAGGATTTTCATGTTAGATTTTCTACTTTGAGGTTTTTGTAAGCTAGTCATTGATGTAGTTTCTAGCGAACTAGTGATTCCATTATGTCCATTTTATTTTCCATTAATAAGAAATTTAGGTATACAAATTGGTATAGAGATTTAACCACGGTGTCTTCACTCAGTGAACCTGTGACATAGCACCTACGTTCATGAGATATTAAATAATACCCCTAATTTCACTCGATATTGATAGATACCTCCCAAAATCATTTTTTTGAACACCCCTCCCAATACATATTTCCAATAAAAAAATACCCTATTTTTACTAGATACCACTTTGTGTACTCCCTAATACCCCTAAACACCTCCATACCCACATTCCCCCCCATACCTATAATATATTGAGTCTATTTTTCACAATTAAAAAAAAACCTTTATGAATGAACGTGATAAGATATTGTTCAACAAGATGAAGCCCATGTGGAATTAACTTACATTTGATTTACCCATCTTCCTTTAATAATTTCATGTAGGCCAAGACACCCCTAAAAAATTTACAATAAGAAATGAATCGATATTAAATCACCGTGTATAGAAAGGTAATTGTAATGTACCCCAAATTTCCCAAATAAAAAAAATATTGTTAGGGGACATTAAAGTTCCTTGACTCTTAAACATTTGATTGTGACACAGAGATAATCCATTGTACATATATTTATTCATTTATTGTATGCATAGCAGAGTTATCGTCGTTATTGGATTAAACTCATACACTTATTTGTAATTAAGAAAGTTCTGACTAGGACTATCCTAGCCCTTGGCATAACTATCATATCGATGTCAAGTCATACTATCTAAAATTCAACGTGTAATAGACTATAGACTATAAATTTTCATATAGTTTATCCATAACCTTAACACCAGACATAACGATATACATCGTTTACCATACAGACTATCATGTGGATACCATAACACTGTATATATATATATATATATATATATATATATATATATATATAGTTTACCATATAAACTATCATATTGATACCATAACCTTAACACTATCCATAACATGTATATATTGTATATAAACTAACATCTGGATTCCATAACGTTAAAATTATCCATAACATATAAATCTCATTTAACATATGGATTGTTATAAGGATGCCATAACAACGTATGACCTTAGTATAGGGTAACAACCATATACCATAAAAATATGGTTTTTTTCTAGCGTCATGGGCATAAACCTATTCCTAACATTGTTAAAACCTACCCAACTATTAACAAAGGCCAGCCATGAAGTGGTTCGAAAACCATTTTTGATGTATGAAAGGTTGGTCCTATAGGAATTTACTTCCGTTCTAGTTCATTAATGGTGAGGACTGTCTCATACCCTCTAGTATGACATTTAGGAAACCACGCCAAATGCATGCTCACCATCTCCTTGACTTCACATGGAAGAGGTTATGGTGCATACCTACTGCGTTTACTCCTCCAACGAGGCCCTCAAGGTAGTATTCGTTCATTGTTCTTACCCCCTTTGGTCCTGTAACATGCATTTTGTCTCTATGTTGAACACGACCGGTGCACTTTGGTGAGGTTCGACTCCTTGATCCTATAACATGAGTTTTTTCTCTGTGTTGAAACACGACCAGTGCACTTTGGTGAGGTTCAGTTCTCTGGTCCTGTAACATGAGTTTTTGTCTCTGCATTGAAACATGACTGATGCACTTTGGTGAGGTTCGGCTCTAGTGCACGATGAATAAAACAACAATGCATAATCGAGGTCCTTGTGTGCCAAGGTGAGTAATGATTTCATTGTTAACACCTCTATGAGAAGTATTTCATGATGTGCTCTCGGTTTGATGCAATGTAATTAGTTCAGCTCAAAATAATAGGCCTCGTGGTTCCCTTTCTCTATTTGAGAGTTGATAATTGTTCCCATATGCAATTTCTACCCAAAGTTTCCACTGGGTTTATGGTTTTGGGTTTATGATGTAGACCGCACCCTCTACCTCAGCAAATACCTCTGCGATGACCTCTCAGTCTTAAGGATCGTCCTAATTTTACCCTCGAGCTAGAGTGGCTCCTTTGATTCTCCACTGGAATCTCCTTTGAAATTGACCCACAGGTCTTTTCTTCTCCTCGCAGCCTCTAGGCCGGTCACTGTTCTCTTCACGACAGAAGAATAGAAAATCGAGTTTTGGGGTTTTCAAACTCCCGATATCATGACCCTTTGGTTCCCTATTTCCTGATCTTTGCTTTCCCGATATGCTCTGATCTTCCGTTATTCCTCTAGGCTAGGCTCGTGGTCCACATGACCTCCTTTCATATGACCTCAGTCTTACCACCTTTCGAGATTTCAGACTTCGCAATTCCAAAATGCAAGAGTTTCCTGTCTTCAGGATCCATGAACCGCCGAACCCCGACTTCTTCAGATCTTCAGACACGCATCCCAAATGGATGGATGGTTCAGATTCAACCTCAGACTTCACCAAATGAAAAATCAAACCACTCACTTATATGAGCCCCGATGACCGAATCCCCGATTGAATGATCACTCAGCACGTGTCCTTCCTGAGATCCATGGCTGTGATCCTCTCACTGTTTCAGAACTCAAAAGGTCTCAAGATCTTGACTTATGAACTCCCGATATATCTATGGCTCTCGATTCCTGCCACCTGTCCCAACAGATGGATGGCTCTGAATTGGTCGGGATTTCTGCGATGGATTTACATGATCTCTGGTCCACGAGATTTTCGATTTCCTGAACCCCAACGCCTCAATATCCTGATGCTTCTCGGGGTTTTCACTCTGCTCATGAGGATTAAACCCTGTGCGACTCCTATCAAATCGAATGGCTAATGGGTAACTGGGTGAAAATATGATGGCCCATGATCCCTAGAGCTTAAACTCTAGATGCAGTCGTAACCTCCTTGCTTCTTTACTAGATCAGATAGCTGGTGGGATTTCACAAATCCTCTCCACAAGATTCTGACCATTTGTCTCTTCCTCCTTGATATTTCCATTGAAATGAACCAAGTACTCTTTCCCTGGAATTAATCGCCTATGACACAAAACTCCGATGCCTTCGAGTCACTCGATATGCACCCACTCCTTGTGCTACCTTCAATAGCTTCAAAGGATTTATCCCTCTTGAGTTTTCTCACAACTCTGAGTCTTAGAGAAGACTCTTGCGCGCACTCCTTGCGGCAACTTTCTAACACTTGAAGTGTTAATTACTCTCCGACCTTGCACATTCTCTACAACAACGAGCTCTAAATTATATGCTCAGGTTCACTACCCTGAGATCCCACTCAGCCTATGCACTCCTTGCACGACTCCTGTGTCCAACTGCACTCTGAGGAAATGAGAACAACCGCTATCTCTTCTGAGCTTTCAGAGACGAAACTATGAACTTGTTGTCAACGCACTCCTTGTGGAAAATTCAACTACACTCCTTACAGGAACTCTTGCTCAGATAGAGAAATGATTGAACTCGTTACACTACCCTTTCCTCTTAGATTTCAAACATTCAACAGGAAATCATTCATCCATAGCATAAAAGAAATTACATGACAAAAAGAGTAAAACATTCATGAGCATAATAGTTAAAGATGCATACACACAGAATACATGAACACCATGAGTCTGAATCACAGTTTCTTTGTATTAATTCAGAACTTATGTCCATGGAATCTGCTACGCATCTCTCTACTTCTCTTCTATGATCTCTTCATAATAATGTTACAATTACACAATGAGGGTATCTATATCCATTTTCCCTCCACTCCTAAAACTATCTAATCAGAGAATTCAAAGCTACCTACCAAAGAGAATTCAAAGCTACCTACCAACATAAATGCCTTCTACCTACTAAGGATGAGAGCGGATCACTCAAGGTCCTTTTATAATATAAAAGTATGCCTCTTCTTAAATATCTCATTTAAGCTTGGCACATCCAATCTTCAAAAAGGTTTAAACAATTTCTCATGTGCTCAAAATGTTTTTTGCTTTCTCCACGCTCGCTTGACGTTGATGATGCTCCTACATCATACTCCCTTGCTTGAAAATTTTCATGGGATCCTGTCCATGAGCTCCTGCACGGTTTGTCCATGCTTTAGAATCTCTTCTTCATTCTCCCAACTGGCATCTTCAACTGGATGTCCCTTCCACTTGATCACGTATTCAAAGTATTGTTTTCTTTTGGTCTTCTTGCTAATTCTTTTGTCTAGTATGCTTTCTATTTGTGGCTTCTCTGCAACTGGAATCTGCTTTTTTCACTGAACCTCTGACTGTTTATCAATTGTTCCTACTTCCTCAACTTTGTATGGGTATAAATATAAGACATTGAATATCAGAGAAATTTTGATCCCATCGGGTAATTCAATCTCATAAACATTTACCCCAAATTTCTTCAAGAACCTGCATGGCCCGATTTTCTTCATTTTTAGCTTATTATATGTTCCTCTCGAGAACCTTTCTTTCTTCAAATGTGCCATATTCAATTCACCAAATTCAAACTGAAGTTTTCTTCTATGCTGATCTACTCTTTGCTTATACTCTTGGATTGAATTCTGTAAACGCTCCTTCACCTGGCTGTGAAGTTCCTTCATCGCTTCTACAAAATCTTCCACACTAGCGTTCCTAGTTCCATTCAGTTCTATATCCCTTAACTCAGAAATCCCTCTTGGATGTATGCCATACACAATCTGAAATGGACTCTGCCCTGTACTTCTTTTAACTGAGTTGTTGTAAGAAAATTATTCCTGTGGTAATATGTTGTCCCACTGGCTGTGGTGTTCTTTCACCAAGCTCCTCAACAATTCTCCCAGACTCTTGTTTACCACTTCTGTCTATCCATCCGTCTGAGGATGATAAGATAAACTGAACAATAAGTTAGTTTCCAGCTTCTTCCATAAGGTCCTCCAAAAGTGTCCTACAAACTTAGTGTCTCAATCCGAAACTATACTCCTTGGTAAGCTGTGAAGTCAAATGACTTCTTTGAAAGACAGATTCGCAATGAGAGTTGCATCACTAGTTTTCTAACATGGAATGAAGTGTTCCATTTTGGAAAATCTATCCACCACCACAAAGATTGAATCACAACCTCTTTGTGTTCTTGGCAACCCCAATACAAAATCCATGCTAATCGCATCCCATGGCCTCTCAGGTATGGGCAATGGCTGATAAAACCCCGCATTCCGCTTTCTTCCCTTCAACTGCTGGCAAATTTTGCATCTGTCCATGAATATTTTAACGTCTTCTTGAATTCCCAGCTAAAAATATGACTCATTCAACTTTGTGAATGTCTTTTCATGACCAAAGTGTCTGACCAATCCTCCACTGTGTTTCTCCTTCAACAAGTTCTCCCTCATGGAGCATTTTGGAATACACAGTTGATTGCCCTTGAACAACAATTCTTCCTGGATCATGTATTCTATCCATTTTCTTATGTCTCTCAGAATTGGATTCTCAGCTCCTTTATATGCCTCCTTAAAATCTGGATCATCTCTGTACATGTCCTTGAGGTCATCAAAATCCAATGTTTTAACTCTGAACTCCTACAACAGCAAACATTTCCTGCTGAAAGCATCAACAACTTTGTTAACAGTACCAGAAATATGTTTAATCACAAAAGTGAAATTTTGCATTTATTCAACCCATTTGACATGTCTTTGATTCAAATTTCCCTGTTGAGTCACAAACTGCAGTGCATGATTATCACTGTATAAGACAAACTCTTTCGGAATCAAGTAATGCCTCCATTTCTTCAATGCCTGTATAATAGCATAAAACTCTTTATCATAAGTGGAGTATTTCACTTTCGCTTCATCCAGCTTCTCGCTAAAATACGTTGTTGTCATGTCTTCTTGACTTAAGGCTGCTCCTACTGCAAATCCACTTACATCGCATTTCACTTGAAATGTCTTTTGGAAATCCGGCAACACCAGAATTGGTTGTTCTGTGATCTTCCTTTTCAACAGATTAAAACTCTTCTCAGCCTCTTCTGTCCAGTGAAAAGATTTGTGTCTTTTCTTCAATGTGTCCATCATTTTTGTACTAATTCCACTGAAATTTCTGATGAACTTTCGGTAGAAACTAGCTAATCAGTGAAAACATCTCACCTCAAATATGTTCTTCGGTGATGGCCAATTATTGATTACCTCCACCTTATCTGGATCCATCCTTAATTTATCATTAGAAATAATGAAACCCAAATAGATGAGTTATGTTTTCATGAATGAGGATTTCTTCATATTTATCAATAGCTTCTCCTATTTTAACCTCTTGATCAAAATAGCCAAGTGTTTCAGATGCTCTACCTTTGTTTTACTGACAATCAGTATGTCGTCCAGATACACAATGAAAAATTTCCCGATGAACTCCCTCGGGACTTTGTTCATCAATCTCATAAAGGTACTTGGTGAATTTGTTAATACAAATGGCATAAAAATCCATTCATACAACCTCTCGTTAGTTTTGAAGGTTGTTTTCCATTCATCACCTTCCCTCATACGAATATGGTGATATCCACTCTTCAGATCAATCTTCGAAAAAAAAATTGCTCCACTTAAACAGTCCATCAGATCATCCATCCCTGGCAATGGAAATCTATACCTGATGGTTATCTTGTTAATTTCTCTTGAATCAATACACATTCTCCAACCTCCATCTTTCTTTGGGCTGAGTACTATCGGAACAGTACATGGAATCAAGCTTTTCCTGACTAAACCTTTGTCCAACAACTCCTGGACTTGTATTTTGACCTCTTCAATCTCTTGCGGCATCAATCTGTACGCGGCTTTATTTGGAAAACTAGCTCCTGGTATGAGATCAATATGGTGACTCACACTTCTAATCGGTGGCAAGGAACGAGGTAATTTGTCCACTACTATGTCAGCAAACTCTCCCAACAGTTCTTGAACTTATTCTAGTAAATCATCCACTCTTGTGCTAGTCAAAACAATTCTCAGTTTCCTAACCACAAAGAATTATGGTTCCTCCTTCTTTTTAACCTCGTTAAGGAGTTCCTTCCCACTCATGAGAAGTACAATGTTGCTTACTTCATGTTTCACCTCCTTATATTTAATTGGAAGTAACATATGTGTCCTCCCATTCTTCTCTAAGGTGTATGTGTTCATTCTCCCATCATGAATCACATTTCTATCATATTTCCATGGTATACCTAGCAATAGATGGAAAACATCCATAGGAATGACATCACATAATATCTTATCTTTATATCCTCCTATCTGAAATTCAACTAAACACTGCTTAGTGACATTTACCTGATGTCCCTTTTGTAGCCATGAAACTCTGTATGGACTTGGATGTTCACTCATCTCCAGCTCCAACTTTTCCACCATCTCTATCGAAATGAGATTATCCGTGCTACCACTGTCCACAATGACCTTGCATACCCTGTCCTTGGTTTTGCAAGCAGTTTGAAAAAGACTGTTTCTTTGGGCTGAGCTCTCCACCTCCTTCTCTGGCATTAAGAGAACCCTTCACATCATCAACGATATTCTGCCTCCACGTCTCTCCTTTGTGCTTCGGTGATGTGAGTATCTCCACTCTCTTTCTTTTTATCTAGACATTCATAAGACTTGTGTCCATTCTTTCCACATGTGAAGCATTTTATCACTCCACCTCTACCTCTTCCTCTACCTCTAGTATGAGGAAAAGTGTTATTATCAGCATAATCTCCTCTTTGTTCAGTATGTTTCCCTCTCTATGAGCTTCCACCTCTCTCAGCTTCAGTTTGAGGTTTCTTCCAGTCCTCCTTGGGTTTCTGATATTTATCCTGGGCAACTGATTTGCCTTTGGGAGGACTTCTACCTCGACCTCTTTGACTCTTCTTTCGGCTCGGCTTCTCTTCCACTTTTAGAGCCATCTGATAAGCATTTTCCACCATTTGGATGGTCAACATACTCATCTCATCCTGAATCTCATATCTCAGGCCATTCATATACCTGGCTACTTTTTCATCATTTCTTTCACGATGACCTGCCCTGATATTCAACCTGTAAAATTCCTTAGTATATTCCTTTACTGACATCAGCTTCTGTCTCAAGTTATGCATTCTCCTGAACAGAGTAATCTGGTAATCCCTGGGGATGAATTTGGCTTTCATCTTTGCAATCATCCTGTCCCAGCTCTTAATTTTCTTCTTGCCTTGGCAACGCCTATCCGCTTGTAGTTCATCCCACCACAATGTTGCATGTCCCTTTAATCTCATGATGGCATGCTTGATCTTCTTGTCCTCTTCGACATCTTCATAGTCAAAGTAGGTGTCTAGAGCTCTAATCCAGTCTAGAAGCTCTTCTACATCCAGATTTCCTTCATAAACTAGAATGTCCATCATCGCCTTTGCACCCATTCTTGCAACAACTTTAAGCAAGCGTTCATTTGTTGCATCTTCTGCTCTGACTTTTTCTTCTCCATGTCCAACATCATATTCATTTTTGGACTCACTGATATCTCCTACATCAACTGTGCATTTTTGTCTTATCTCCATGTCCACAAGTCTGGCACGTATATTATGCAGATCTCTTTCTACTTTTGGATTCTGCACCTATCTACCCCTTCCTCTAGACATCTCCCTTTCCTCCTCTGGATCGGATAATTGTCTATATCTTCTTCTCGTCGGAATGGTGGATCTTCCTTATTCCTGCTACAAAAAGAAAGGAAGATTTTCTAAGCTCTGATACCAAACTGATGCAGACCACACCCTCTGCCTCAGCAAAGACCTCTGCGTTGACCTCCCAGTCGTTGACCTCCCAGTCATAAGGATAGTTCTAATTCTAACTTCTGAGCCGGAGTGGCTCCTTTGATTTCCACTGAAATATCCTTCAGATAATTGGCCCATGGGTCCTTTCTACTCCTCGCGGCCTCTAGACCCAGTCACTATTCTCTTCACGACAGAAGAATAGAAAATCGGGTTTCGGGGTTTTCAAACTCCCGATGTCATGACCCTTTGGTTCCCAATTTCCCGATCTCCACTTTCTCGATATGCTCTAATCTTTAGTTATCCCTCTGGCTAGGCTTGTGGTCCACACAACCTCCTTTCACATGACCTCAATCTTACCACCTTTTGGGATTTCAGAGTTTCAGATGCTGAGATGTAGGCGACCTCTCGTCCTCCAGATCCCTGACTCTCTGAATCCCGATATGACATCACTAGGATGCCCTTCCACCGTAAAACACAATCAATGACTGTGATTGGTTTCTAAAATCAACGGCTCCAGATATCCCTCGAGGTTTCATGATCTCAAATTCCAAAGTGCTTGTGCCTTCAGTTTCCCCGATCTCTCGAATGTCGATTCCCCGATATGAATTTTCTTTCGGGAGCTTCTCTGAAAGTCGAGATTGTTGCCACACATCCTCAAAGATGGACGAATCTCGTATGCTTCAGGGTTTTCACCTTGAAAATTCCTGATTACCCTGTTATGATGAGAGGATGTCAGCTGGGCCCCACAATGACACTTTTCTTCTCATCAGGATTTCAGACTTCGCGATTCCGAAATGCAAGAGTTTCCTATCTTCAGGATCCACGAAACGCCGAACCCCGACTTCTTCAGATCTTTCGACATGCATCCCAAATGGATGGACGGTTCAAGTTGAACCTCATACTTTTCCAAATGAAAAATCAAACCACTCACTTATGCCAGCCCCGATGACCGAATCCCCGACTGAGCGGTCACCCGACACGTGTCCTTTCTGAGATCCGCAACTATGATCATCTCATTGTTTTGGGACTCAAAGGGTCTCAGGCTCTCGACTTCTAAACTACCAATATGCCGATGGCTCTCGATTCCTTCCACCTGTCCCAACATATGGACGACTCTGAATTGGTTTAGATTTTCACTATGGATTTACCCGATCTCTTGTCCACGAGATTTCCGATTTCCCAAACCCTGACACCCCAATATCCCGATGCTTCTCTAGGTTTTCACTCTGCAAGGGTTTAAACCCTGTGCAACTCCTATCAAATCAGACGGTTGATGGGTAACTGGGTGATAATCCAACGGCTCACGATCCCTAGAGCTTGAACTCTAAACACAGTCGTAACCTCTTTGCTTCTTTACTAGATCAGACAGCTGGTGGGATTTCACAAATCCTCTCTACAAGATTCTAATTGTCTGTCTCTTCCTGCTTGATGTTTTCAATGAAGTGAACCAAGGATTCCTTCCCAGAATTATCCACCTATGAAAAAAAACTTTGATGCCTTCGATTCACTCGATATGCATCCACTCCTTGTGCTACCTTCAATAGCTTCAAAGGCTTTATCCCTCTTATGTTTTCTCACAACTCTAAGTCTTAGAGAAGACTCTTGCGTGCACTCCTTGCATAAACCTTCTAACACTTGAAGTGTTAATTGCTCTCCAACCTTGCACACGCTCTGCAAAAACGACCTCTAAATTCTCCACTCAGGTTCACTACCCTGAGATCCCACTCAGCCTGCGCACTCCTTCAACAACTCCTGTGTCCAACTGCACTCTGAGGAAATGATAACAACTACTATCTCTTCTGATCTTTCAGAGACGTACCTATGAACTTGTTGTCAACGTACTCCTTCTGTACAGTTCAACTGCACTCCTTACAGGAACTCTTGCTCATATAGAGAAATGATTGAACTCATTCCACTACCCATTCCTCTCAGATTTCAAACATTCAACAGGAAATCATTCAGACATAGCATAAAAACAATTGCATGACAGAAAGAGTAAAACATTCATGAGCATAACAGTTAAAGATGCATACACAGAGAATACATGAACACCATGAGTTTGAATCATAGTTTCTTTGTATTAATTTAGAACTTTTGTACATGGAATCTGCTACATAGCTCTCTGCTTCTCTTCTATGCTCTCTTCATAATAATGCTACAATTACACAATGAAGGTGTCTATGTCCATTTTCCCTCCACTCCTAAAACTATCTAATCAGAGAATTCAAAGCTACCTACCAACATAAATGCCTTCTACCTACTAAGGACGAGAGCGGATTGCTCAAGGTCCTTTTACAATATAAAAGTACGCCTCTTCTTAACTATCTCATTTAAGCTTGCCGCATCCAATTTTCAAAAAGGTTTAAACAATTTCTCATGTGCTCAAAATGTTTTTCGCTTGCTCCACGCTCGCTTGACATTGACGATGCTCCTACATCAAATAGACTAGAATACCGAGTAATAGTTGGGCCAGAATTGATTCAAGAAATAGAGGAACAGGTGATTCAGATTAGGCAAAGACTAAAGGAAGCACAGGATAGACAGAAAATTTATGCGGATGCACACAGGATCGACCGAAGTTATGAAGTGGGAGACCAGGTTTTCATTAGTATCAGGCCTAATAAGAATACCATATGGTTTGGGAATGGCACAAATTTGTCACCTCGGTTTATAGGACCATTCAATATCTAAGAGAAAATTGGACCCGTTGCATATCATCTCGTACTGCCACCCCACTTGCATAAAACTCATAATGTATTTCA
>CBVK0101156568.1:0-17978 GCA_900067695.1 Picea abies | reverse complement strand
AACTAAATTGGAAGGAATTGTAGATATCAGATGTGGGAACCCTCACAGTAGAACCGTTACACATATTGTACCGTAGAGTCCGACAGCTCAGAAACCATCTAGTAGACCAAGTTAAGGTCTAGTGGAACAAGTATAGTCCAAGATATGCTACTTGGGTACGGTGAGACTATCCCTCACTTTTTTGACAACCTCAAGAACATATTTCTCGAAGGTTGGGTGTATGTAACACCACCTTTTGACTTAGACAGCCAGAATTACCTGAGGCCTATATACTTTATTTTCTAGTCACAATGAAACTATTAAGTGATACACCTAAACTTTAAATGTATGAACTTTTACGAATGTTTAAATGTTATTGATGATGATGTATGTAATGCGATCTATTATGTGAATGTAAATTTTACGAATTTTTAAATGTTATTAATGATGATGTATATGATGCGGCATATTGTGAGAATGTGAATTTAATGAATGTTTAAATTCTATTAGGATGATGTTGGATATGATACAATCTATTTTGTGTAAATGATAATCTTATGAATAGATGTCGAAATTGAATTATGGGATATTATGAGATCTATTTCTAACTGGAAAACTTTGATGTTAATTTATCGGTATAGGGATACCAAATTAAAATGATGATAGTATGCAATTACATGATGATAATGCATAGAAATGTATGAGTTTGTATTACAGACTAATCTGTAGGTTATGGGCTATGAAATAGCCAAGGGATAATGATGATGAAAGTGGATACCAGGACCACTAACCGAGAAACATTATGGTATGAATATTGTATGTGAAATTTATATTGGTTTGGATGCATTGCTATGATATGTGGACCAGTGCATGATTTCAGGTGATGACACTGCCCAAAACTGAATAAACGATGACAAAACCTCCAGCAACACGGTGCCACTGTGTATTCCATTGTAGGGTGTGGACCCTAGTCCTGTTAGGAGGGGTGGAGGCATTTCCCACCATGTATCCTCCATTGTAGGGTGTGGACCCTTGTCATATTAGGAGGGGTGGAGGCATTTCCCACCGTGTATCCTCCGAAACCTGAAGTCATGGGAGGACGGTGTTAGTTCACACTCCCCAAGACGTGTGATGATGACTGTCAGATGCCTGCTAGGGAAGCTTGGTCGAGGTAGCGACACTTTCTCTTATGGGTTCTATTTGGAGTTAGGTCAATATAGTTGATGCTCCAAGATAGTCTAGCAGAGGAAGGATAGAAATGGAGATAGAAGTAGGTTAGGGAGGAAGGATGAGTAGTAATAGTTGAGAGAGTATGGAGATTTGTCTGATGGTGGAATTTAGTGTTTTCCCTTCAAAAAAAAAAAGAGAAATGTGTATATATGAAAATTCATTATTACGTAACTAAACCATAGTTGTTTAAAATAAAATTGTTGAACCGGATAATAGTAATTAAAGGATTTCTCAAACAATTGATTGGTTTGTTGTCTTTTATAAAAGACTAGTCTTGCTGACTGGATTGGATGCAAACATAAATTACTAAAGGATGATAGTTTTGATTATTAGTACATGCATGAGACTTGTATCTACTAGATACACATGCATTTCTTGTACATATACACTAGTATGTATGATTTTTCTTGACTTACTTACTGATAATGTCGGTTACTTGTTATGAATGTCTGAACCATATTTCTTTTCCTTTGTACCATAAGACACCTTAACTTCGGGACAAAGTTTCATGAAGGGTGGATGTATGTAACAACCCTAGTAGAATATATACTTAGGGATTATTAAGTAAAAGATTTATTAGGTAATTAATTTTTCCTAACATGTTAATAACTAAACAACAATTGGTCTAATGATATTAATTAAGTATTTATTAATTAATTAAAGGTTATAATTTTGATTAATTAATTAATTAATTAACTAACTATTATATTCAATAACTTGGGTATTAAATTTAAAAGGGATAATAAGTTATATTGTTTAAATTAAAAAAGGTTACGTACACAGAAAGGGATAAGATATTAATTAAAATGGGTAAGATATTAATTATGAGAGGATAAGGTAATAAATGGGTAGGTAAGGAAGTAAATGAAAGAGGCGGTGAAGGAAGGATATGGGGGGGAAGGAGGTTTAGGAAGGGGGATTACCATTCTATGGGAGGGGAGGTTTCTCTTGGATTGCACAGAGGAGAGTTGAGTTCTGTAGTCGGATTGGATCAGTACAGGCACCGGTTTGCTGGAGGTTTTGGGCACGGGGGCCAGGATATCCATATGATATCCTGGAGCTAGGAACTTGTCCTAGTTGGCAGGGTGGAATAAGGTTTTGGGCAGTGTTTACACAGTTCAACAGCGGTCAACAAGGAAAGTGGAAAGAGGAGGGTTATCATCATACCTAGGTATGTTAATTTATGTATTTGTTTTCTGAAATTTAAGGAATATGATGTATTATGAGGCTGTCTGTAAGCTAATATGTTTAGCTCAATTAAAATTATATGTTCTGGTGATTAATCTATTTGTGCAATTGAAATGATTTATATCAAATTTTTATTTTAAGTCACTACATTAAAGGATACTCCATAGGTTATGTTTCTCGTGTCACCATTAGGAGTTTGAAGAAAAAGACAAAATACTACTCAATTACATTCTCATGGTTTCACAAGCGTGATAAAGAATCAAGACTCTTCTCAGAGTTTTTCCTAAAAAACCCTAAAAGGATCTGTACATGCGACAAATATATAGAACAAACTGAAAAGGCTGACCCTTGTTCCAACGTCTCATCTTTAGACTTGTTCAATTTGCACAAAATCAATCACTTGCAAAGTTGTTAGGACTTTAGATCTTAGATGAAGCATAAAAAATAATATAATATCCAAATCAAAAGTAATGAAACTCAATAAAATAGGTAAAAACCACATTTTACTATTTCATTTGTAACTTCACCCAAACATTGCTCCAAACCCCCTTTTTACCTCGATTTTCAAGTTTTTATTGAGGAGTGCACAACGAATCATTCCATAAATTGTATCCGCAAAAAAGTTCGTCTCCATTTCCTTCATATTTTCATGGATTAAAATTTGATTTTCATTGGTTAAAATTATGTTTTGGGGTTGATTTTTGGGGGTTACCCATGCATTGAGGTCATCGCAGGAACCCTATATTGGGACCTGTAATGATCTAGGATCATCACATTTGACCCTAATTCTAGGGTGCGATGATTCCACACTATCAAAATGCACAAGATTGTGATGAGCGCATCCCAAAACTTTAAAAGATGAATCCAAAAAGGTAAAACCCCCAAGAAAGAAAATTATGTTGCTAACTTCTTTCTAAGGTTCCTTTGCAGGTCTTCCAAACTCAAGATGTTGTAATGGCATGAGAAAGAGCATGAAGAAGAAGATTACTTTGTCAGGAATGACCCGGGAATGGTTATGGCCCTCTAATAGTGTGGGTTGTTGAAATTCTTCAAGATTCAGGGCATGAGGGCCCAGCTGAGATTACTTGAGTACTTAGTTCACATGTGGGATGTGAACGGGAAATCATTTCATGTGGGTTCCCACACAGTCACCATATATATCGAGGATATATACTTCCTAAAAGTATTTTCTCATCATGGATCACAGGTGACACGTATAGGTAGTAGGTGTGGTGGTGAGCCTATGAACCACTACATCAATCAACATTGTTTGTCGGGTACCCAAAAACATAGTGGTAAAGTCACTATCATGGATTTCTGAGACTTGCCTCTGTGGACTATCCTTTATACTATCACACGTATGGAAGGGAGTGCAGCTCCCCACATGGCTCTACAGAGCCCCTTTCAGTATGGATTGGAGTGTATGGAGCCCCGAGTCTTCAACTGGTGTGAAAGGTTCCTTAAAAGTATGAAGAAACAACTGACCAAGTGCAGAAGTGGTGGGTTGAAATAGTTTGGATGCAAGTCTATTTTGGTATCCTTATTCCTAGAGAGGGTCCCAGTTTTACACTTGCAAGAAGAGTGGGGTATAACTGCTCCACAGGATCCGAGAATGAAAAGGTATGTTGAGGAAAAGATATGAAATGATCTTACTCAAGCATTTTCATATTTTTCTTGGCTAAATAAAAATAGATAGGAATCTCACCCTTTGTTTATAGCCAACAAAATAACATTCTAAATCGCAAGTATTAATTACCAGTGCTTAGGCTAGTCTTTTATCATAAAAAAAGCTTGTTGGAAATTACTTTTTATGTAATTTTCTGAGTATAACAGTTGCTGAAATAAATGTAAAGGCAGAAGTAAAGACACGAAGATAGTAATCAAGATAGATGGGACATAAAACAATCCTTTATTTCATTCCAATTCACCAAAGAATCATTTTATTTACAAAATCTCATACAGAAATTTTGGACCAAAGTCAAACTTAGAAATCCCTGATGGAGCATACAAAAAGAACTCTGACGAAAAACCAAAACTGAACTCTAAAATCTGATCATCTTGCCACAGATTGTTGCCGGCTCGACTCTGCGCAATATCCTTTGTCAACCATGAAAACTAATTCACAAACATACAAGTTTACATAGACTATCAAAGATAGATCAACACCTCTGAAAAACTAGTGTTTGATTGATGTAATTCAACCCTAAATATTGTTGTCTACAATAAGACACTGCTATCATAAAAGAGAATTAGGCTTGTGATGAATAAATGAATGAATGAAAATTGAACTATCTCAACATAAACTCAAAGAGAAAACCTTAGGATGCTTTTACTTCCATCCTCCCCTTGTTCCTCCCTTTCATTTTTCCTTTAAGAAAATCATAATTGGTTGAGGTAGTTGAACCAATTCATTACTTAAGTTAATTAAAAGACTCCACCAACTTTTAGTTGGGGGGGATTAATAATCATAATAAGGGTTATAATTAAATAATAACTAGTAGGTGAGACCCCTTGTGACTCCCTTTAGTTCTTAACAATCATAACATACTAGTTAATTAAGTAAAAAAATACCTCCTTGTGACTCTCATCATCATATTACAATTTGACAATTTATCTCAATAGAGTTTGCAATTATTACCAAAATATATTACAAACATATCCAAAAGAGTGCCATACAAAAATCTGAAGTCAACTGTCATCAACAATAAAAACTTAAAATCCATATTTTCCAGTTTGTGAGGCAATGTTTCCCTTGTTGATGCTATCATATTTTAGTCCTTATGAACCTTGGGTTGTGTGGAATCTTTAAGCCTCATATTTCTGATCATATGAGAGCAATCGTCATTCCAATGCAAGTGGGAGAACCAAACCATACTGTGTAAAAAAATTTGCCCACTCTTGATGACGCAATCAAATAACCATACATTCATAGTGGATGGAAATGCCATAAGAACCCCAACTTCAATAATCGTTTGTTTGTTAAAAACACACCATTACAGTAATCATTGATTCATGCTTATAGGAATGCACTCATACCAATGCATCAATCCTGAAGCATCATTCTGCATTGATCAATGAAAAACAATGTTGGGTTATCAATTTAATAAACACAAGGAAAACGACTATGTATTTGATTTAAAAACTCCTTCCAATTGACCATGCTGAGCTTATCCACCCAATAATAACAATTGCAGTGTCTAGATGACAAACCAACACCACTTTCATATAATCAACTCGATGAGTTGGTAATCGACTCTGTCGACAACACATACCAATATATAACAAACAATAGTAAACTCAATAGGCCACAACGGTTTTCTCTATTAACCCTCAGACTCAAGGAGTTAAGGGTTTTTTCTGTGGCCAACTCAGAGAGACTAAAAACAACCCTTCTCAATGATGAAAACCTCTGAGACCAACAGTGTACACACAGATAACACCACAATTTACTTTGTGGATAGGGTGATGAAACATGTGATAGGAGAGGCTATAACAAAGGAGTGAGGCTCCAATTCATCCTGGTAATGATACTTAACACATGCACGGTATAACCCTCGTGGCTCTCTAGTTAAACAACCACAACATTGAGGTGAAGACAGGGCCAAGAAAGAACAATATAACCCACTGTGCAACCATTAGTGGTGAAAACAAACCAATGCCCAAGTGAACAAAGCGCAGTGACACAAGGTGCTTCCAACCATTAAACCCCATAAAAGCCAAAGACTTGGTATGGTGATATGAATGTGTGAAGACAACTAGTGACCTAGGACCAAACAAAACCCTACAACTAAACCAACAAGGATGACAAAGAGCCTTATGGCTGCTAATGTTCAGAACGACGAATAACACTATGTCTTCAAAATTTTTTTGTAGAGGCAACATCGATTCATTCCAAAGAAAATCACAATTTCACACAATTGGCACACTTAAGGAAAGAACAACCCATACATTTGAGCTAATATCCATTTCATAAATAGAGAAAACTCATGGATGGTGAAAAAAAGACATACTTGTGATCAAACACCTTAAAATGCAAGTTGGCCATGTGGTTCCTCTCTGCTAGGAAGTCAAAGAATAACCACAACAACAAGGTTGAACAATAGCCCGATTAGGGTGGCAGCCAACGAGAGGAGTAAAGGTGACGTGCAATAAATGCACATCGCCTCCACCTTCTAGTCATTTAATTCATCAGTACATGCCAACCAATAATCCATTAACTCAATTAATTAATCCATGTATTGAAACCATCAACCATTAAAACCAATAGTGTGATCCATATCAACTTATGCCATAACATAGTCACCATGAATATAAACTATATAACTCAAAAAATCACATAGCTATTAACTTAGTAGCTAGGATAACAACAATCCATTAAAAATCAATGCATCTAGTATATTATATAGCATGGTTTATTTTCTTGCCTTTTCTTTCTTATTTCCTTTTGCCTTTTTCCAATTGCTTCTATATGTTATTGCTAACATGTTTATTGCATAGGTCTACTAGTAATAGATCCCAATAACACATAGCAGTGATAACAAGTATAAAATAGGCTGTTGTAAAATAAAACTTGAGCCTAAAGAAGTAGAAAACGAAGAACATTCCTTCTCAATCGCCAATAAACCAAGATTATATCACCATGTAAGTAGTTTCGAACAATAGCACAACATAAAATAAGCACCAGACATGATATCCAATCTACAAGGGGGTCCCACCTACTAGTATTATTTAGATTTTATAATAATAGGCTTTAGCAACACTTTGTTGGCAAAACTTCATTGTGATTTTAATCGTCAAGAAATTGGTGAATCCACAGGGAAATTTGTTCTCAACAGATTTAGAACTCATAACTCATGGTTTCACACACCAAGAACATCAGGTCAAGAAGATATAACCAAGAATATTATGCAATAGGGGGAAGTGAGTAGATTTAATGGAAAGATGACTGGGAATTTGGAAATAATTCATGAAATTTTTTTAAGTATGAGGAGTTTTTTCCACTATCTGCATAATCATTTGACCCTAATATACTCTTAAATTTAAGGATAAATTTTTTTAGACTTTCTCTTAAAATCACAATGGCTGAAGAAATGGAAATAATAAGAAGGAGATAACCAATTCTTTACAAGACAACAATGGAAATATATAACAATTTCAAGAGTCCTTCAGAGGAGACATCATAATAGCTATGTAATCTTGATTGTTATTGACTAACAATGCTTTGTAGGAGTGTCACTGTGGAAGAACTGATCCAACATACTATCTTGACCAAATTAGCTAAAAGATGATAGGAAACAAAATCATGACAAAAGTAAAAAAATAAGAAATTAAAACAACAACAATAAAAGACAAAAATGAAGAACCGATGACAAAAGTTTTGAAACAAAAAGAAGAAATAAAAATATTGTAAAGAAGAAAAGAAAATGGCGTAAAAATGAACGTAGAGCTAAGATACTAATATACAAAAAATCCAATCAACATTAGAACTTTTCACATTGGCCCATCACAATATTTCAAGTGAGGATTGTTAGTGCTATGGTAAAACAATTGCTTCTATAAATCCTTTAGAATGTAAGAGTTAGTGTCTAAGACAAAAGCAATTTTGAAAGGACCTAGAAACAACACTTGGAACTCTGATGTAATTATCATCCCCTTGATGTGTGCAATGATTAGATAATCAAGGTAGATATGGATTCTTATAAATTCATCAAGAATAGTGTGGATAGGTATTTTAAAAGTGGTACTCTCATCAGATAGGCCCGAAAGAAGGCATTTATAAGACATGGTACTACAATTAGTGATAAAAATGGTTTTGTGAACATTTTCCCTTTTTACCTTGATTTTATTGTAACCCGGAATTTTGTCAAGTAAGGGCTTCACTTGTGACTCTACAACTTGATGTATAATTATTCCTATATTGAGGGGGTGGAGGGGGAGATTTCTCATAATATATTTATTGAAGGTAAGAAAACTAAAACAAGTTCTAATATGATCAGTGACCTTAGGCCCCCAATTTGAAACCCACTCGAAGTGGGCTGGAAAAATGATCCTAGCCTTTAAGAAAATTCCCAACTCCCTTTGAAAGGTTTCTTTAAGTACAGTGTTAACATATATTTGTTTATGCATAATTGGTTTCATTCTTTCCTTGATGGAAATAACATTCTATAGTAGACCAAGATCAAAACCATGAAGATCCTCATAAGGTCAAGCAGAAACCTTTTGAAATCCACCAAGTAGCTTGGTAAACTTCATTACTTATTTATCAAAACATTGGGTACCTATGTTATCATTCATTGAAGATTCAAGTGCCCCAATGTTCAAGGTGATGGTTTCACCCACCTTCATTCGTAACTCCTCTTCTTTATGTTTTTCTTTATTTCCTACATCACTCAATGAAAATGAACTCTCAAGAGGAGTGAAGCCCCCAAGAATCTTATTGTATTCTATGGATATAATCTCCTCAGGCTTAAGAGGTTCATATTGAATGAAAGCACACATGATCTTGTCATTAGGGAGGGCCTTCCAATATCCTACATTGTCACAGATATATGAACAATATAGATATTGAAAAGAACAATCAGGCTTGCGAGACAAAAATTGTTGATTAGGAGAAGCTACAAAGACAACTAACTAATCATCCATTGAATTCAATTCCCTCTGAATATGAGTGATGTTTAAAGATAAAAGGTTCTAGGTAAGTGCCCAAAACGTTTGGGTGTACCATTCCATCAGCTTGTTTCTAGGAGAGCATATCTTACGTATTAGGTCCACAACAAGCTCAAAATATCCAAAAACTGAAAGGTGACGACAACCAATATTAAGGGCATTTTCAATGCCTAATAATAAAGCTTTTAATTCAACAACATTGTTTGGACAAGAAAACTCTAACCTGTAAGAAAAATTATGAATTTTCCCTATAGGGGAAACTAAGATAATGTCAGACCCATTACCTTCATTAGAGCATGAACCATCAAAGTGCATGTGCCACACATCATCATTTAATTTGATATGTTCCAAAGGAATATTATCCTCCTCTTCAAAGATGGATTACACTCTTAGGTCCTCTTTGGTATATTTTATGCTAGATTGCGGAACACTCTCTATGTAGGGTGAAATTCTCTCCTCTCTAAGGACTATAATGTTCTTACCATTCCAAGGAGTAGATAAATGTGTCTCATCGAGTGAGAGGTATCCACCTGTTAAGGATTGCCAATCTCTTCCCAAGATAATTGAGTAATTACTTACATGCATGTCAATTACCTGAATGTTGAGGGTTGTGCTTATCTTAGGATGAACGCATAAAACCAAGGTTATGTCCTTAATCTCTCATATGGTTGTTTGTTGTACACTATTATAGGAGAAAATGATTCTGGCATTTTCATTTGTACAAGACAAGCCTATCTCTTCCATAATAATATTTGACATCACACTTGGACTCGAACCACCATCAATGAGGCAACAATGGGCAATCGTATCCATAATATTTACAAAAATATAAAAATGGGGATATTTTACAGGGCATCTAAAGTTATGTACACCTAATTTATTTATAGAAGAATCCTCTTCATTTACCTCTTTGGAAAGATTGGTGACACCAAAATATTTTCCTTCCATGAATTGTTTCACCCTACATAGAGAGTGTTCAGGGACAACAACCATGTCTAGAAGGGTTTCATCTACTTTGATGTTGGCCAACTGATTCAAGATATTGTATTTGGAAGAGGGGAGAGGGGAAGTGATTCCTTGACTCTTAAGAACCTTAGGAACCTGGGGAATAGCAATGGTTGAGGATGTGCTTGGGATAGAATAACTGTGGGGAGGATCAAATTTTCCCTTCAGAGCATAGGCTTTGTTCCTAGTACTGATGACCATGACATCTTCTGGGTCTAAAAAATCTAGGACAATGATGGTAGCTTCTGGTATTTTACTAAAGATCTTATCTCTAGCACTCTTCCTTACCTCATATGTTGTTTCTTCATGGTGTTCCTCGCAGAAGTTGCACCAGCTTCGAGGGAAGATTGCCTTAGGCTAAAAATTGCTATCAATTGGATTCCTAAGGGGGGGTGCGAAGGAGGATGAATCTCCAGGGGTGAGAGGTGAGGCATTCCCCCTTCACTTGAATGTTATAATATGATTGTTCATGTCTTGTACCAGCTATAAGAGGGTGAACATTTCCATCTGTTTAACTAATTCTCCCTAGGGAACACCTGTTCTTTCAAGTTGTTCCTAATAATATGAACAAGTATGCAGAGTGGAACCAAGGTTATCAATGGATTTTTCCTCAAGCCTATGATGATAGGGAGAATACAATGCATTTTAGTAATGCATTAAATCAGCTTGGTTCTGAGGGAAAATGATTTCGGGCATTTGATTGTATAACTTGGTGAAACGCAAGTTGAAAGACTTGATGGTCTCACCTTCTTGTAGGTAACATTGTTGTATTCCCTTAACTTCTCAGTTGGGATTTCAGATTGTTCATAAGTGGATCTGAACCAATGTATTAACTCCTTCCAGGTAAACAAAATCTTAGGAGGAAGGTCAAACAAGTCGACCATAGCCTTTCCTTCCAAGGAATCTACGAAGAAGTGCATGCAAGTATCATTATCATTAAATCCTATGTTATGACAAGCATTAGAAAATGCCACCAGGTCTTTGTTTGTACTGACAGTGTTATTTCCAAAGAACTTAGGAAGATTATCCTTGAACTTAGGAGGTGGATGAGTAGCAGGTTCTAAGTTGAGAGGAGAGGACACATGCCATGGTGTGGTTGTGCCATATTCAAATTGAAAAATCCCATACTTTTTGATGACTTTGGTAGGATTTGTGGTAGATTGAATGGGCATATGGTGGCTATATAAGATACCAATCACTGATGAAGATGAATCCTGAGAGGATGAAGAACCTCCAGTTCTACTAGAGCCACCACTAGATGCCATCTTGTGGAAGATAGGTGAGGGAAAGAAAGGAGAATTGGATGAATCAGACAGAGTTCTCCTTAGATCACTTTGTTAGGAAGATAACACAATATTCCTTCTTCCTATTTCAACAATAGGAATGATTTCAGGTGATAGGCCTCTTCTTCTTTTAGAAGCACGAGACTCTAAGGACATGAAAGAAAGGCCAAAAATGAAGAAACAAAAAGGTTATTGTTGATCTCTAGGTTGTTTATGTCTAGCTTCCAATCATTCTTGAGCACTAATATCTCATTCAATTGTTTCCCAAGAATGGTTAAGCATAGAACGGGTATTGGCAGTGTCTAAAATGGTATTAAACAAGTTCAAAGAAATCCTGGTTTGGTCTTGAAGACTGGACTCAATGTTGGGTTTCCTTGTAACATGCACAGTCATTAATAAATAAAATAGTCAAAGAATCAATATCAGAGAAATAGATGTATCGATGAAAATCAAGTATAAAAAATAACCAGAGAGATATTGAAGAGCTTCCTAGTATGGCCGCCAAATAAATGTTGATAAAAAAGATATGAAATGATCTTACTCAATCATTTTCAGATTCTTCTTGGCTAAATCAAAATAGACGGGAATCTCACCCTATGTTTATAGCCAACAAAATAACATCCTAAATCACAAGTGTTAATTACTAGTGCTTAGGCTAGTCTTTTATCATAAAACAAAGCTGGCTGGAAATGACTTTTTATGTAATTTTATGAATATAATAGTTGCTAAAATAAATGTAAAGGAAGAAGTAAAGATGCCAAGATAGTAATCAAGATAGATGAGACATAAATAAATCCTTTATTTCATTCCAATTCACCAAAGAGTCATTTTCTTTACAAAATCTCATACAGAAATTTTGGACCAAATTCAAACTTAGACATCCCCAATGGAGCATACAAAAGGACCTATGAAAGAAAACCAAAACTGAACTCTAAAAGTTGGATCAATTTGCCATAGATTTTTTCCCACTTGACTCTGCACAATAGCCTTTGTCAGCCATGAAAAATAATTCACAAACAAACAAGCCTACATAGAATATCAAAGATAGATCAACACCTCTGAAAAACAAGTGTCTAAATGATATAATTCATCCATAAATATTGTTGTCTACAATAAGACCCTTCTATCATAAAAGAGAATTAGGATTGTGATGAATAAATGAATGAATGGAAAATGAACTATCTCAAAATAAAATCAAAGAGAAAACCTTAGTATGCTTATCCTTCCATCATCCCCTTGTTTCTCCCTTTCCTTTTTCTTTTAATAAAATCATAATTGGTTGAGGTAGTTGAACCAATTCATTCATTAAGTTAATTAAAATAATCCACCAAATTTTAATTAGGGGGGCAAATAATAATCATAATAAGGGTTATAATTAAATAATAACTAGCAAGTGGGACCCCTTGTGACTTCCTTTATTTCTTAACAATCATAACATACTAGTTAATAAAGTAAAAACACACCTCCTTGTGAATCCCATCATCATATTAACATTTGACAAATTATCTCAATAGAGTTTGCAATTATTCCTAAAATATATTACCAACATACCCAAAAGCATGCCATAAGAAAATCTGAAGTCAACTCTTATCAACAATAAGAAACTTAAAATCCATATTTTCCAATTTGTGAGGAAATCTTTCCCTTGTTGATGCTATCATGTTTTAGTTGTTCTGAGCTTGCCTTAGGCTATGTGGAATATTTAAGCCTCATATTTCTGATCATATGAGAGAAATTGTCCTTCTAATGCAAGTGGGAGGACACATATTTACCAGAATTACCTGAAGATGTGGAAGGGGTAGTAGTGGCCTTTTCTTTGAAAGAGGTGTAGTAGGCCTCTGTTTTCATCCTTTTATTTGAATAGCTCATCCATGTATGCACGATTGATTAGAAAATAATATTTTAAATAACCATACATAATAACTTGTTAAAAATATGAAATATATTTTGGCTCAATAATATATCAAACTCACGCAATCCAATCCATACAAATTGTTTTAACTATTTTTCAATGAGCATGGAGTGAACAAAGGGTCCTGGGATATGCGATGGGTTTGTATTGAGCGAAAAATGATAAGATGAGGGGGGAAAGAACACGACTACTTCTCAAATACAAGAAACAATAAACTGTAATGCAAACCAAAAAAAATTATTGTGATCCAACCTAGAATTGTGACTTTCAACTGCTTCAATACAAAATTATTCTCGACTGTAATCAATTTTAGAATAGGGAGTGAAAAATGAATGTGGGAAGGTGATGGGGTTGTAATTGGCGAAAAGAGAAATAATGGTAGGGAAAAAGAGTGATTACTATTCATAAAATTAATTAAGTGATCCACAAAACCATTATGTGCATAATTCAAACAATTTTGGGCATTAAAATGCTCACTGTTTGAAATCAAATACTTAAGATAGTGTCATCAGCAAGATAGTGTGCATTCCACAACAATCTATAGGGAAGTTATGTTCCTCTTATTTATCCAATTAACATCTTATAACAATTCTCAAATGTATAACAATAATCATTTCCACTCTGTTAATCAACCCCTACCAACTATTTTAATCACCAAATTCAGACATAAAAATCGTGCTCAATAATGTTTTTCAACTCATTTAATAATTAAATTGCAATGATGTTATACTATCACAACACCCATGCCAATCGCTGTTAAAATGCATAATATTCACTTAACATTCATAGCAGACTGTCCACACAATGATCCATATTTATCTTGCAAAGATCCTCGTTTTCCATTTAAACACTCAAATAACAATCACCACTTTAATTCACACTATGCTGTGAAATATACAACCATTCGACAAAATGAAATTGCATTTCTATGACTATGCAGGTCCAAATTTTCTTTGACTCTAAACATTCAAAACATTGGGCTATATATCCAACCCAATGAGGCAGAAACAACATACTCTACCTCATAAAACAAGTAATCGAATCGCAATAAAGCCATGTTTAAAACTCTGTGACTATCTCTCAGTGTGTAACCCAAAAAAAATCTCAGTAGAATACACAGTGGGAAGCCATACCATAAACACTAGGATGCAACATTCCCATTTGACAATTTTAAACACATAGTCATAATATCATTAGCTCAACCTATTGTGTTGAGTTACCAATCCACTACAAAGAGGAAGCAATAGTATTGTTCAAAATTAATCAAACTGCAACCAAACCATACTATGTAAAAACTTGTGCCCATTCTTGACGACGCAATCAAATAACCATACATACATAGTGTATGGAAATTCCATAATCACTTCGACTTCAAGAATTGTTTGGTCATTAAAAACACATAGTTTCAATAATCATTGATTCATGCTTATAGGAACACCACTCATACCAATGCATCAAGGTCGAAGCATCATTGTGCATTAATCAATTAGAAATAGTGTTGGGTTATCAATTTATTAAACACAAGGACAACAACTATGTATTTGATTTAACAACTCATTCCAATTGACCATGTTGAGATGATCCAATGATTATAACAATTGCAATGTCCAGATGTCGAACCAAAACCATTGTCATATAATCAACTGGGCGAGCTGGTAATCGACTCTGTTGACAATACATACCAATCTATAACAACCAATAGTAAACCCAAAATGCCACAACAATGTTCTCTATTAACCCTTAGAATCGAGGAGTTAAGGGTTTGCTCTGTGGCCAACTCAGGGAGACTAAAAACGACCCTTCTCAATGGTTAAAACCTCCTAGACCAATGGTGTACACACAAAGAACACCACAATTTACTTTGTGGACAGGGTGACAAAACCTATGACAAGAGAGGCTATAACAGATGATTAAGGCTCCAATTCATCTTGGTAATGATACTTAACACATGAAGGGTATAACCCTCTTGGCTCTCCAGTCAAACAAACACAACACTGAGGTGAAGACAGGGCCGAGAAAGAACAATATAACCCGCTGCATGAACATTAGTGGTGAAAACACGTCAATTCCCAAGTGAACAAAGCGCAGTGACACAAGGTGCTTCTAACCATTAAACCCCATAAAAGGAAAAGACTGGGTAAGGTGATATGAATACGTGAAGACAACTAGCCACCCAAGACCAAATGAAATCCTCCAACTAAACCAACAAGGATGACATAGAGCCTTATGGTTTCTAACGTTCAAAATGACGAATAACATTATGAATTCAAAACATTTTTGCAGAGCTGACATCGACTCATTCCAAATAAAATCACAATTTCACATAGTTCCCACACTTAAGGAAAGCACAACCCATACATTCAAGCCAATATCCATTTCATAAACATAGCAGACTCATGGATGGTAAAGAAAACAACATACCTGTGATCAAACACCTTAAAACGTGATTTGGCCGAGCGGTTCCTCTTTGATAGGAAGTCGCAACATAACAAAAAAAACAAGGTTGAACAATAGCCTAATTAGGGTGGCAGCCAGTGGGAGGATTAAAGGTGGTGTGCAGTAAATGAATGTTGCCTCCACCTTCTAGTCATTTAATTCATCAATACAGGCCAACCAATAATCCATTAACTCAATTAATTAATCCATGTATCAAAAACATCAACCATTAAAACCAATAGCACGATCCATATCAACTTATGCCATAACATAATCACCATGCATATCAACTATATAACTCAAAGCATCACATAGCCATTAACTTAGTAGCTAGGATAACAACAATTCATTAAAAATTGATGCATGTAGTATAGTATATAGCATGGTTTAGTTTCTTGCCTTTTCTTTTATATTGCCTTTTTCCTTTTTCCAATTGCTTGTATATGTTATTGCTAACATGTTTGTTGTGAAGGTCTCCTAGTAATAGATCCCAATAACATATAGCGGTGATAACAAGGATAACATAGGATATTGTAAAATAAAACTTGAGCCTAGAGCATCAGAAAATACAGAACATGCCTTCTCAATCACCAATAAACCAAGATTATATCACCATGTAATCAATGTCGAACAGTTGCACAACATCAAATAAGCACTAGACCTGATCTCCAATCTACAAGAGGGTCCCACCTACTAGTATTATTTAGATTTTATGATAATAGACTTTAGCAACACTTTGCGGGAAAAACTTCGTTGCGATTTTAATCGTCAACAAGGTGGGTAGACCTCATGCCCTAACATGGAGGTGATCACATCGCCAGGTATATGGATGTCTTTTTCGAGTGGTTGAGGACTCAAATGCTCATGGTCGATGATTATGCCTACGCCAGATTATATTTCCATGGAGATCCGGACCTAGCTCTTCCCGAAGGTTCCCAGTGGGGGGCCATAGGTAAGAAGGAATTTTTGTTTATATGGTACTTTTGTTATTTTTAATGATATAAAATGTTTTTTATGTTGTGTATCCGATGACTAATCAAGTTCTCTTCAATGATGTAGAAGTGGGACCTTGTCGTCCTCTGGGTTCATCCCCTATCCAGAGGCAAGGGGAGAGAGGGGCCCTAGAAGGAGTAGTTGTTGTTGATCTAGAGGCCATAGAACAAAATATGGAGGGACTCACAATGAATGTCCCCAATGCCACAATAGATGAGATTATGAGACATTATCGATGCCACACAGTGGGCATGTCTACTTCCATCAGTCGACTGCTCCGTAGAGTAGCAAAGGAAGTCACGTGTTATAGTGAGAAACATCCTTGATGCTCTATTGTGTATGAAGTCATGTGATTCACATTTTTTATATTTTGGTCTTCGGACAAAAATACCTTTTGTAAACTTTTCTCGTTATTAATATGAGTCTCCTACAGTCTTACTTGTTTTATGTACAAAAATGTGATTGATTTTATAAATGTCTCAAATGTCTGTCTAACACAATTAGCCAATGCATATGGCTGTGTGAAAATGATGCTGGAAAATAAAACAAGGAGATTGAAATTTATGCTATACACCTTATATTTTTTCATTATAATGATTGTATAAAGTGTATTCTGGAAAATAAATACGAATATTGAAAGTTGTGTTATGTGCCTTATAGTTTTCCTTAAACTGACTATGTAAGGGTAGATCTGGAGTATAGGCACGAAGATTGAAAATTATGCTAGATGCCTTATAGTCCACTAATCTGACTGCAAGGATGATTTTAAGGATGGACATTTATTTTAAAATGTAGAAACCTTGGCGAATCTTACTAATCCTTCATATGCTAACTATAAATGATTGGTGATATTTTTGTAAAAATATTCAAATTTCTAAGGATTTTATATAGTGTTTATGGAATTTTGGCGATTTTTAATGTAAAATAATTTTATCCTATAGAATTTGGGTGAATCATTTTTAAAATAGCAAATCTCATTTTTGGAAAAACCATGGAAAATTATCCCATGAGAGAAATTTAGCCCCTAAAATCATCCCTGTCTGTATCAAGATACTACGAATAGTGAATACAAAAGCTGAAAATTATGCTACATATATTGCGACGACAGATCTATTATATGAGCTATTTAAATAGTGAAGAAATCATACCCTATTAACTCACTAGATAAAACTAGACGATGAACTAGAAAGAGTTAGCAATTATATTTATACATAGATGTATGTAGCTTTTTAGTTCATATAAATAACATTAAATTGTTATGCATAGTAGGCGTAGTATGATTACAG
>CBVK0101156544.1:0-32324 GCA_900067695.1 Picea abies | reverse complement strand
CCTCTGCTGGACTATCTTGGAGCGTCAACTATATTGACCTAACTCCAAATAGAACCCGTAAGCGGAAGTGTCACTATCTCGACCAAGCTTCCCCAGCAGGCAACTGACAGTCATCATCACACGTCTAGGGGAGTGTGAGCTAACACCGTCCTCCCATGACTTCAGGTTTCAGAGGATACACCGTCCACCCCTCCTAATCATAACTAGGGTCCACACCCTACAATGGAATATACAGTGGCACCGTGTTGCTGGGAGTTTTGTCATCATTTATTCAGTTTTGGGCAGTCCCATCACCTGAAATCCTGCACTGGTCCACATATCATAGCAATGCATCCAAACCAATATAATTTCACATACAAATATTCATACCATATTGTTTCTCGGCCAATGGTCATGCCATTCACTTTCATCATTATTATTCCTTGGCTATTTCATAGCCCATAAGCTATAGATTAGTTTGTAACACAAACTCATACATTTCTATGCATTATCATCATGTAATTGCATACAATCATCATTTCAATTTGGTATCCATGTACCAACAACTTAACATCAAAATTTTCAAGTTAGAAATAGATCTCATAATATCCCATAATTCAATTTCGACACTCATTCATAAAATTATCATTTACCAAATAGATTGCATCATATCCCATCGTCATTCAAATAGCATTTAAATCTTCATAGGATTCTCATTCACACAATATGTCACATCATATCCATCATCATCAATAACATTTAAACATTCATAGAATTTACATTCTCACAATATATCACATCATATCCATCATTATCCAAATACATTTAAACATTCATAAAGGTTCATACGTCTTAAAAGTTTAAGTGTATCATTTAATAGTTTCGCTGTGAGTAGAAAATAAAAGTGTAGGCCTCAGGTAATCCTAGCTGTCTAAGTCAAAAGGTGGTGTTACATACACCCCACCTCCGAGAAACATGTTCTCGAGGTGGTCAAAAAAGTGAGGGATAGTCTCATTGTAGTGTCTCGGCGTCTTCCCAAGTAGCAGATCCTGGACTATACTTGTCCCATTGGACCTTAACTTGGTCTACCAGACAGTTCCTGAGCTGTCAGACTCTACAGTCCAATATGCATAATGGTTCTACCGTGAGAGTTCCCATGTCCGATACCTGCAATTCTTTCCAATTTAGTTTATGTGAATCATCAACAACATAATGACGTAAAACAAATACATGAAAAACATTATGAGTTTTATGCAAGTGGGGTGGCAGTATGAGACGATAGGCAACGGGTCCAATTTTCTCTTGGATTCTGAATGGTCCTATAAATTGAGGTGACAACTTTGTCCCCTTACCGAATCGTATGGTATTCTTATTAGGCCTGATACGAATGAAAACCTGGTCTCCTACTTCATAACTTCAGTTGGTCCTATGTGCATCCGCATAACTTTTCTACCTATCCCGTGCTTCCTTTAGTCTCTGCCTAATCTGAATCACCCGTTCCTCCATCTCTTGAATCAATTCTGGCCCAAGTGTTACTCGGTCTTCTAGTCTATCCCAACTCAACGATGTTCTGCATTGCCTTCCATACAGAGCTTCGTAGGGTGGCATTCCGATGGAGCTATGAAAACTGTTATTGTAGGCGAACTCTACCAAAGGTAGGTACTTCTCCCAATGGGTTTGATTATCCATGACATACATCCTGAGCACGTCTTCCATGACTTGATTTAATCTCTCAGTTTTCCCATCTGTTTCAGGATGATAAGTTGTGCTTAAGTTCAACTGAGTCCCCAACGCTGACTACAAACTTGTCCAAAACCTAGAAGTGAATTTGGAGTCCCTATCTGAAATGATCTTCTTTGGTATCCCGTGTAAATGGATGACCTCACTTACAAACACACGTGCCACATCAGTGACATCGTAAGTGTCTCTAATTGGAATAAAATGAGCACTCTTGGTTAACTTATCAACTATCACAAGAATGGAAGTGTGTCTATGAGATGTGAGTGGCAACCCCACAATAAAATCCATAGAAATGACTTCCCACTTGGACATAGGAACATCATGTGGTTGTAGGAGGCATACCGGGTGATGGTGGTTGGCTTTCACTTGCTGACACTCTAGGCACTTGGTGATGAAATGGACTACATCGAGATTCATGCCTACCTAGAAGAAAAGCTTCCTCATGTCTGCGTACATCTTCTTCACACCCGGATGCGCACAATAAAGTGCTCTATGGGATTCCTTCAGTATGATACTTCGAATATCCCCATTTTCAGGGATGTACATCCTTTCTCGATATCTCAATAGTCCGTCTGCTTCTAGACTATATCCTTCATAATTTGGATCTAATTTCCTCCCACTCTGGAGGTTTGAAGTAACCTCTAAATACCAACTGTCTCCCTGGAGTTGCATCAACACATGTTCCCTCAGATTGACCTTCAAGGGTACCAAGGAGAAGACACGTGGTCTCCTACTCAAGGCATCTGCGACCACATTTTCCTTTCCCTTGATGTATGAAATATGAAAATCATACTCATTCATAAACTCACTCCATTGCCTTTGCCTGGCATTCAAATCCCTTTGAGTGAAGAGATGTTTTAAACTTTGATGGTCCATTTTGAGCTCAAAGTTTCTCCCCACAAGATAGTGCCTCCAAAGTTTCAGACCTAGCATTACAACTACCAACTCTAAATCATGAGTTGCATATAGCTCTTCATGTTTCTTCAACTTCCTTGATGCATAAGCTATCACTCCTCCATCCTGCATTAGCATGACCCCTAACCCTTGCTTCAAGGCATCCGTGAAGACTGTGAATTCCTTTTCCATATCCGACACTCATAGAATTGGCGCACTAGTTAGTAACCTCTTAAGCTCAATGAATGCACTATCACATTATTTTGTCCATTCATACCTAACCCCCTTGCGTTGCAAAGTGGTGATGGGTTTCGCTATTTTTCAGAATCCTTCCACAAATCTCCAATAATAACCTGCTAGCCCCATGAAGCTTCTCATGTCATGGGAATTTTTTGGCACTGGCCACTCCATAATGGCCTTTACCTTTTCTGGGTCCACAGAGATTCCTTCACCCGAAATGATGTGACCCAAATAGTGGATCTCTTTTTGGAAGAAGGAACACTTCGACAACTTCCCATACAATTTGTTCTCTCTAAGGCAGGACAACACCACTCGTAAGTGTTCCTCATGTTCTCTTTCATTTTTGGAATAGATGAGGATGTCATCTAGAAAGACTTGTACAAAACGGTCTAAGTACTTCTAGAATACGCCGTTCATGAGGCTCATGAATACTACTGGCGCATTGGTCAATCCGAAAGGTACTACGACAAACTCATAATGTCCAAACTGAGTTCAAAAGGAAGTTTTAGGAATATCGCCTTCCTTAATCCTTAATTGGTGATACCCTGATCGCAAATCGATTTTTGAGAATACTGCTGCTCCTTTCATTTGATCAAAGAGGTCATCTATTCGCGGCATCGAGTACCTATTTTTCACTATAGCACGGTTCAAGTCCCTGTAATCTATACATAGTCGTAAGGATCCATCCTTCTTCTTTACAAAAATTACTGGTGCACCCCAAGGTGAAACACTAGGCCTTATTAGCCCTAAGTCCAGTAACTCTTTCAACTGCATTTGCAACTCACAAAGTTCTGGTGCTGTCATCCGATATGGAGTTTTGGAAATTGGTTCTGCACCAGGTTTTATCTCAATAATAAAATCAAGCTCCCTCTCAGGAGGTAACCTTGGTAACTCGTTCGGAAAAACATCCTTAAATTCTGACAATACCGGGTACTGATCTAATGAGGGTCCCTTCCCTTCATTCATTGTTTCCACTACATATAGTCGACACCCTTGCCTCAAGCATCACTTAACCTTCATAGTTGAGATAAAGCATAGTGACACCTTTCTCCGTACACCTTGGATCTCTACTGGTCTTCCTTCATCGTCGACACAAAGCACCCTTTTTGCGAAACAATCTACCAAAGCTCGATGAGCTTCCAACCAATCCATTCCAATGATTAGGTGATATGCCCTGAGAGCAGTGACGTATAGCTTCAACCTGGTAGTACACACTCCCAAGTCTACTATACAATTATCAACACTAGGTCCTACCACTTGTTTTTCCCCCGAAGCCATCTCGACTTGTTCAAAGTCATCGTGCTCGTAGGCTGCCAACCCACTCTTTTCTAATGCAGATGGTGAAATGAAACTATCTATCGCACCAGAATCAAATAAAATCTTTACAGTGAAATGATTTAGTGTACCTGATGACTCCACCACTGTGGATTGATGCTCGGCCTGACGATTATTAACCGCTGCATAAATCTGGTGGCTACTACTTGCTCTTCCCATCGAGGCCTTTCCTTCTCTATGCACAAATCCTGATTGTAACTCTGGGCAGTCACGCTGGTAATGGTGTCCTCCACATCCCCAACCGGTAACATGAGATTGAACCTACACGCTATTCTGTGACTGTCTCTAAAATGAGTTCCTTCCCCTAGAACCCCTGCCCCTGCTAGCTGTTCCCTGAGATGGCCGTGGACCTGCCTACATCATTGGTGATGAACGAGATGCTGCATTCGCTGCCATTGAAATCCCTGCGGCTACTGTCCTTGGTGCGACTCTGTTACCATATGGAGGTGGCCTTGAGCTCCCTCCCCTAGGAAATGTCCTAGGGGGCTTCCCGACAAATCCAGGACGATGCAGAAAGGAAGGTCTCATACCTCCAGTTAATTTCATATGTTCCTCTACATAATGCGCATTTTCCACAACTTCCGCTACTGAAGACAGATTCCACATTCACACCATAGACCTTATCTTAGGGTTTATCCCATAGACAAAGCATTCTGCCTGTCGTTGGTCATTATCCATATATGAAACATACTTGACCAATTCCATAAACCTAATATCATATTCTTCTATGGTTATGTTTCCCTGTACTAGAGCATGAAATGCTCCTACCTGCCATTCCTCATAGTAAGCTGGCAGATATTTCCTTCGAAACCTCTCCTCAAAAAGTTCCCAAGATACGGTGTCCGGGGTAAGATGCAGTTGTCTTTCCAGGTTGCCCCACCAGTTCAAGACGTTGTCTCTTAACTGAAAAATCGCTATCTTCGCCTTTGAGGTGGATGCATAGTCCCTTAAGGAAAAACACCTTGTGGCGTGACCCCCAGCAAACTCCAGAAGTTTGATCTTCTGCAATTCTCAAGTGATGTCTTCGGGTGGAGGTTCTCCCACTGAATCCCTCAACGCTTCTGGATTACCCATTCCAAATGGTGGGGGCTCCACTTCGATCCCTGTTGGTTGTCGCCCCTTTAAAGTCTCATTTATGGCCTCCAAAGAGCGTAGTATGAGAGCTAGTTCCGACGATGGTGGCGGCGGTGTTGGCGGCATTGGTGGTGCCTGCGATGATGCTCCTCTATCTTGATTCCCTCGAGTCCTAACTATCCTGTATGATTTATCCTGCATCAACCAAAGTTGTCAGGGTGAGTTCAAGGACGTTTCAAATTGGTGCAACTTAAACTAGAAAACAAGGTTAGGCATAAGTTTTTCTTTACTTGTCTGTAAATAGATGTTACTCTCTTTAGGGGGTGGCTAGGTTAGGGCTAAAGCGTCTAAGCTTGATTTCTTCGCCTAATAAAAATATTGACTCCCTCGCCCGGTAGCTATGCTAGCACTGTACCCCACTCGCTAATTCCTCTAACTTACCTGCCTAGTGCGCATGAAGCCTCCTCCCGCTTATCTCGTTCTAAGTCCTTAACCTTTCGCTAAAAACAATCTAATTAGTCACTTTAATTAGTCGCATCCACTTTCCTTGACGCCATTCTTGAGCTAGACACAACTAGCATCTACCAAACTCCTTTACATTGTCAGTGTGAGGAAAGTAAATCAGAGGAAATTGTTCCTCCTTCCTTAAGCATGAATTATAAATTTTAAATATAATTGAACATAATTTTAATTATAAATAAATTTAAAACATAATTAATTAATTAAAACACGATCAATTAATCATAAAACATAATTAATTAATCATAAAACATAATTAATTAATCATAAAACTTAAACTCTAAATTAACTATATGTAATTTAAATTATATTCTATTTATTAAAAATTAAAATTGAACATTAAATTAAATTATATTTAAAATTTAATATTAATTTAAAATTAAAACATTTAAAATTTTAACATTGAATTTAAATTAAAACCTTAACAATTTAACCAAAATAAAAAAAATGAATAATAAAAAAAATAAAACTAAATAAGAATAATAAATAAATAAAAGCAAATTTAACGTGGGCAGTGGGTCCTCGCATGAGGCCCACATGCCCCTCCCTCACCTCGCTCATTCCCAACCCTACACGCCTCTCTAAACAAACCCTAAACTATCCTCAACCCTAACGCTCCCTCACTGTCGCCTATCCCTCTCTGCAAGTGTGGCCAGGGTTTTCTTCTCCCTAACTCTGCAACTATAGGCTCCTCCATCACCATGCTCGATGCTTGGCTCTGAGTGCTTTGGGTGCTTGGTCTCGACCTCGACCAGGATTTTCCCCAAATACATGGTGGAGATGGAAAACTTAGCCAGGTTTTTTGCTGAATGGAGGCATGAAGTTGACTTGGAAGCCTAGGCTTCGGGTTTCCCTCGGTTCCTCCTCACCGCAGTCGTGTATTTTGCACAATATTTCTTCCTTCAGGCAGGCAGACATGATGTGGCACCTATATGTAATGCACGAGCAGTCTTAGGTCAACTCAGCCCATCCATAATCTTATCTACCTAAGGATCTGGCCTTACAGGAGTCAAGTGGCCTACCTCTACACGCACGTAGGCTTTCCATGCTCCTACAATGAACAAAGGATCTATGTGTTGAACAACAGTCCCAGTTGCTAGTCTGGTTCAGACTGCAAGCTCTAGATAGGGTCTAATGTTTCTGGTTGAAATTTTGAAAGTGTCACTTGAGGTTTTCTACATTTTAAGGCCTCCTTAGATTTAGTTTTAATTGACTATGCATGTCTTGGCGTGGTTTTTGACAGAGTGTGGCAGGCATGGCAGTACCAACAGACGAATCTTAGCATTGACTTACGTAGCCATCTTCCAAAACAAAGATGAGCACCATCGTCACTATTCCTGAAGGGAAATCCCTGTCGGTATGTGTAACAGGAGCAGGGGAATACATCGGATCATAGCTCATAAAGACTCTGTTGGAGAATGGCTACATAGTGCATGCCACTCTCAGAAATCCAGGAAACCCATCAAAGAATTCATGCCTTCTCTCACTCCCAGGAGACCAAAAGATCCCAACAGAGGCTTCGTCTTTTCAAAGAAGATCTCTGTGAGGAAGGGAGCTTTGAATCTGCCATCCATGGCTGCCACAGTGTATTTCATGTTGCCACTCCCATAGATTTCGGTTCCCAAGATCCGGAGAATGAGATTTTAGAGCCTGCAATCCGAGGAACACTGAATGTTCTGAGATCGTGCAAGAGAGTAGAAAGCATGAGGCGTGTCGTCTGCACTTCATCTTTGAGCACAACATCCACGGCTGACGAATCTGCCCATGTTGATGAATCGTGTTGGACTTCATTAGACTCCATCAGAGAAAACAAACATCATGGCTGGTTTTATGCAGATAAAGTTTGCTGAGGTTACTCTCGATAATTTCAACTCGACACCAAGATTTCCTTTGCAATAGGAATCATGCCTGGTGAATTGGATTTGAAAGGGTGTGGGTTCGAGTCCAACGAATGGACCAGAATCAATAATGTTGTTCCCTCCTCACGGGCTCCTCCTCCTTGTTGCTTGGCACTTGGTCACTTTTGTGGGGGTAGGACATACTGCCCAAGCAAAGTCTCGGCATTCAAATGGTCTGGGCCGCTGGCCTGTCAAGTCTATTCAATTTTTGTTCGAAGGTTGGGTGCTTATGTGCTAGCTTGCCGCCTAGTGCTTGATCGCTAGTGCTAGAAATAGGAGTGATTTCTGAAGGCATGGTAGGGCATATAGCGAAGGAGATACACAAAAGAGAAATTTAGTATCACCTGTAGGTAAGTGATAATTTTTTTGTTCTTTCTCTCTCAATGAACTATTTTTTTCCCAATTTCTTGATCTAGTTTCTTAGTTTTGTTGAATTGCTAGTAGTTTATATCAATATAAAACCAGATTTTATCATCAGTTTATATCAATATAAAACCAGATTTTGTCATCCTGGATAATTTTTTTTTTTTTCTTAATAATTTCAGAGTTAGAATGGATCTATACTTAATTTTACCTGCTCCTGTTTGTGCTCCAAGAACTCCTTAGTCAAAATAGCATTTTATTTTTTATTTTTTTTATTTTATGGTTTTAATATTCTGAGCATGTGTATTAAAATTCATAGTTCAAGCCTTGTTGTGTATATTTAGGTGATGATATTCCTCACCTTGCTTGTACTTTTCTTGTTTAAATGGGTTACACAGTGTATGGGATAAACTTTATGTCATATACAGATATTTTTTTGACAAAATGACTGAGAAATATCTCATGCTACGCTCTTGCTATTCTCTATTGGGTTGGATGTTAACTAGTTCCCTAGTGTTGTGAATTTAAATGTTACAACCATAGCGTTTATGATTGATATCTTTGGCTTATTTTTGTTATCACAGCCATAGAAATTATGCTTTACTCGGGTCCCTTTGTTCTTGCTTTCACAACCACAAGCATTTGCATTTGCTTGTGCGCATACATCATATTTTTTTTTTTCTTTATTTAGGAAGCATTATGTATAAATATATATCTAGATCTGCATATATACTAAAAACAATTGTGTGCTTGGCTTGCAGGTTAGGTGAAGCTAGAGCTTGGAGCTCAGATTTATACCCAATTAAAGGGTTTCAGGGTTGTTTAAATTTCTGGGTGGGTAGGTAGGCCCTTGGCTCTAGATTTTGAACCAGGGCTCTGATACCATGTGTAGGGACCAAATTTAATCAAGTCTAATAAGATTCATAAAATTTAAACAAATAAGATTACTTCTATGCAGAAACAATAAGTAATTTATTTTAGCATAAGCATATAAGCAACATAAATTAATTAATGAACAACAATCTAATGAATTACATAACATAATATATATACCTCTTGCTGATGTTAATTCCCACTGATCTGGTTGTCTGTCCTCTCTGCTGCTTTGTCCAGCTTGCTGCTTTGAACAAACCCTGCCCAAATCGACTAACCACCCAGCCAGCTAGGAGCAGCCTGTCTAGCTCCCTAGCTCTAGGATACCGTAAGGAATCCTGGCCCCCGTGCCCAAAACCCCCATCAACCCGGTGCCCCCTGCAATGGTTCACCAAAACCCCAAAACCAAACTCCTCAAAACCAGAAAGATATTCCCCAATCTTTCACAAAAATACAGACTTCCCCCCTCATATTTCATAATCCTCTCCTGTAGGACTCTTTCCCGTCATATCTCCCCCCCTCATTCACCGACTCCCTATCCTCCATTAATTACCTTATCCCCTCCTTTATTATCTCATCCTTTCCTTTATTATCTTATCCTTAACCTGTCATACGTAAAGTTTCATAATGATTAAATTAAAGTTATTAAGCTCCTTAATGCTTTACCTAAATCATTGAATGTGTTAAGTAATCAATCAATCAATTAATTAATCAATCAATAGTTATAACAATTAATAAATAAATAAATAATTAATTAATATTATTAATACTAATCATTGTTTAACTAAAACCATATTAGGACAATTAATTATCTAATTAATTATACTTAATAATCCCTATGCAACTATTTAACCGGGGTTGTTATAACAAGGATTTACTTTTATCGAGAAATCCCAATTTGTCTTTCATTTTATGTACTAGATAAGATATTTGTAATATAAGTATGCACACAATACACATTTTGGGTTAATTTATTTTATGAAAGGAAGAAAAAATAATTCATTTCCTTGCCATGTAAAATTGGTGAAATTACATTAAAGAATGCTTTAAAAATTGATGAGTATGCAGTCTAGTTTGATCAGTACAATTTAAAGGTGGAAAATGAAATTAAAGGGTTTGAACCTAATCAATATTTCATGAAACACATGTCTTTTGTAGGTTTCAATGTATCTTATGCAAATACCTATTTATTTGGAGAAGAAGAAGATGATGGAAAGAACCTTGAAGTAGTTCCAGTTGGAGATCTTGAAACTGTTATTAGCACGAATGAACCACATTGACAATGTGGAAAGGTTATAAACGATAGAAGCACATGGTCTTAAATTACGTCTCAAAGAAGAGACACACCCAAAAAAAAACCTCGGCTTGTAAATCAAGAACAAAATAAATATTTAACTGAAAATTCTGATGGTGGAGATGACCATGATCCTCCTAAAAGGAATACTGAAATCCCTCATAAGCTCACAAAAAAAGAAAAAGAAAAAGATAGACAAATCAAAAGGAAGTAGATGAGGATGTACCTAAAAATGAAGATGCCTCTGAGTACATGGATTTGTATAAGAATATCAAAAACACAGAGTTTCCGGACGAGGAACAAAGAATTCAAGAGAGCAAAGAAGTTGCAGCGGAATTGGTGACACAAGAACCCGTCTTATTTGAAGAAGAATCATCGAATATTCATAGTTCTCTATTGATAAAGACTCAAAGAAATTAGTTTTTGAAATAATTAATTCAAAAGGTAAAAAATTTCAAGGAAAGACAAGTTTAGAATTTAACCTGAATGAAGTCCCACCATTAGGAATTAAAAGGATTCATAGAGCTATAGGTGATGCCTTGGAGGCATCATTTGATGAGATGGAGGCTAGAAATGCTAATTTAAATGAAAGGATTAAATAATTGGAAAATTCCATGATGTCACCATGAACATTTACCAGTTCGATTTCAACAGTTAAGCCTTGGAAGATCTCTAATGGAATACCAAATTCAAGCCCGAAATTAAGGGGAACATCAAGTTTGCTTGCTGTAGTCAGAAAGTATGTTGGGGAGAATATAAATAAGATAGTGTCTCTCATTCTAGAAGCACATGATTTGGCGAGCAATTTTGTTTCTTTGGGTTCCAAAATTACAAATTTGAGGCAATATCTTCAAGCAAATCTAGAAAATGATGAGGGTTTCTATAAAGATGTTGTTACCACATTTGTTTTAAAGGTTTCTGGTATGAGTGAACTAAAAATAAAAGAATATTTACCATCCCCTACTCACTAAAACAATTAAAATATTGTTGGATCAAGAGAATAAAGGTTTTAAAATAAATATTGGTTGATTGTGACACTTTAAGTGTAAAAAAAGGGGAATTGTATTTTAAGTTTATTGAGTTAGACTTGGAAGGAACCACCGGGGAAGTTCGAGATCCAAAAATAATTTTAAATTCTATGCTTATGACAAGAGAACAATTCGAAGAACATTTAGAGATATTGAAGGTTGTATCAGTTAAAAAATTTAATAGTCTGACTGAGTACACAAAACAAGAAGTCGAAAGTCGGCTTGTAAGTTTTGTTAATAAAAATGAAGATATTGAAGACATATTGCACCATATTTCAACTAACTTTAGATATTTATAAATCACATTATTTGATATTAAATTTAGGAAGGAGATAACCGTCACACCTATGAGGGAATACATCCAAAATTGGTAAAGCAAGGTTTAATCAAAAGAACTGAAGCAGATCAAATAGAGACGGTTGGTACCGGTCATGTATCTGCAACCTAATTGATGAATATTGACAAGTAGATAAAGGTGAGAGAAATCCATCATAGTGAGTAAACTGATCACATCCTTCTCAATTTTTTCTCTCTTCTCGTTCAAGAGTCATCCAGTTGTGTCTTATCTTTCCAAATAAAACATAGTTGATTTCTAATTGCTTATCTCTATCTTCTTTTCAGGTTCATCCATATTCCACTCTTTCATTTTATGGTCCATGGAAGCCCAATCCCAGTTCATTTTGTATGAATGCATTTTATTTTTAGACTATAAAAGACTATATATATTTTTGAAAATCCCAGAGAACTACTTCGTGGTTAAAATTTAATGATATCTTGAACTATGATGCCAACACTGGACTTGTATGGGAGAGAGTTCAACAAGAAGTTGTAGAGCTACGATTTCAACACTAATCCTGGATGAGATGAGTTCTACTTAAGGAAAAAATTGGACTAGTAAGTGCCTGAGTTTGAAATTCCAACATGGCCATGCTGAAAAATAAATAAGAATGTGCAGATATGCATGCTAAATTGATGATATTGTGGAGTGTGGCACTAGAACTACACAATAAACAATGATGCATGGGTGTGCACACTAAGGGTTGGGACTACGTGGAACAAGTTTGTGGTGCATGTGTATTACAGATACATGGTGTGCATGCCAAATATTTATGCTCTGATACCAAACTGTAACATCCCTAACATCGCTGGATGGGCCACACCACACACTTCTCCCAAAATATGCTCTGACATTGCTCTAAATCAACCATAATGTAACATCACCCAACATACCACTGAACAATGCTACTCCATAAATACAACGCATAGATACTACACTACACATGATTCTACGTAGTATCACTTGTAGTAACAAACTCAACCTCAAGATGAGTTGCACCACACTAACCTTCTCCTTTTAACACAACTTTAAGCATAAAAAATAACTCAAAGAAATACGGACAAGTGTATTGATCCCACAACACAACTATGCATGCAACCATCCTAGTTTCACACACCAAATCGTTCCTACTTGTACATGCATATTACTTTCCTATGCGCACAAGAAAACTGAGTCTCTGGTGCACACATAGTATTCTCTGTGCACATGGCCATTCAAACCTCTTCTTGAAGACTTATGATCAATTTCAAGAGATAAATTAACTGGAAAAGCTATCAACATTTGTCATACTCATGCACAACTACAAATACAGGCTATAAGAACCCTGCTTACATGTGAAAGCATCATTTAATAGAATAACAACAATTACTTATATGTGATAACATAAAAGAATTAACCCATATAAAAAATAGATATATAATCACATAGTAAACAAGACAAGCACATAAAGAACACTTAATGTTTATGAAAAGTCACCAACTGCGCGCATAATTCAAACATTCCTCCCAACCATAGAATCTATTTCTCATAATCTTTCAATAATAGTTCACCCGCGAGCTAGGGCTTAAATCCAACATGGAAAAAAGGGTTCCTAGTGACAGGCTAAGGTATGATTCTCAACAAAGTTTCTTAGTCCAAGGTTCCCACTGCTGCAAATAGCCTACAGTCCCTCATTCCTTATGCACCTATCACACCCAAGGAAGTGTTACCCTTCTCTGCTTAATAGTCCCTCGACTGCCCCATTTCCCTTCCAGTGTTACCAAAAACAGGGCAGACAGGAAGTCTTCGAGCCCTGCGACTAATTTACAACACACTAGGGAACAATTCTTAACAAATATCTCACCCAGATAGACTGCTCACTGGATTGACAACAAGCCTCTTCAAAAACAAATCTCTCACCCAGAGAGACTACTCATGGCCCTGAAAAACTGCCTCTTTGACAGAAAAACACTAGATACAAAAAAAAAACCCTTACAATCTTCTTTGGGCATTTAAGGTAATAGCCGTCCCCTCTCCAGACCGACTCCTTCTACACACCATAGTGAATAATGAGTAATGCATAATGGATAATTCTAAAAATACACTAAGGACAACAATATATATTGCATGCCTTCAACTTGACATCTATCACCTTTAGAAGTAGATTAAGCAACTTGGTGACTCGTTCCCTACCCTCAGGAGATTAGGATAAAATAATTGTCTATAACTTACACTTTTTTGGAAATATTATAAAATTTTCCCTAAGAATTAAGTTTCACCCCCCTTTTTCGGTGGAGTTACCCCCCCATCTCATTTCATTTGAGTTGGTTTGCACATAGTGATGTAATATCATTTTAATAACTATGATTACATTTACATGGATAGGCACACTGGCCTATCTGTGTCCCGACTCACCAGCCTCATAATCACATAGTCTCTCTGACCTCAATACATATACAACCATATATATAAATATATATAACTAGGCTCCATGTGCATTGCAAGGTCATTCCTGTGCACTTACCCAAGTGTGCGCAACATTGTGAAATGTGAGCACTTACCCAAGTATGTGAAACACTATTGTTGAGGAAACGATATGAAATGATCTTACTCAAGCATTTTCAAATCTTGCTTGGCTAAGGAAAGATAGACAGAAATATCACCTTATGTTTATAGCCTCAAAACTTGTTTCCTAATCCACAAGTATTGGTTACAAGGGCTTAGGATGATTTTCTTATAAATAAAAGATTGCTGAAAAATTCAATATTTATGTAATTTTCTGAATATAATAGATGCAAAAGTAAATATAGAGACAGAAGAAAAAATACAAGGTCAATAATTAACACAGATGAGATAGAAAGCAATCACTTATTTCATTCCAATTAATCAAAATAATCATTCTCTTTACAAAATTCCTTGAGGAAGTTTGGACCAAAGTCAAACTTAGATGTCCCTGATGAAAACCATATAAAAGGACTTCTAACAGAAAGTAAAAAACTAAAATTTAAAAGATGGATCAACTTGCCATAGATTGTTGCCCACTCGAATCTGCACGATATCCTTTATCAATCATGAAATTTAATTCACAAACAAAAAAGTCTACACAGACTATCAAAGATAGATCAACACCTCTGAAAAACAAGTGTTTGAATGATGTAATTCAGCCTTGAATATTGTTGTCTACAATAAAACCCTACTGTCATAAAAGGGAATTAAGTTTTCAATGAATTAAAGAATGAATGGAAACTGAACTATCTCAATAAAACTCAAGAGCATACCTTAGTATGCTTTCTCCTTCTATTCTCCCATAATACATCATTATAAAAATATCATCTACTGTCTACCAATTTACCATCGGCCATATTAAAATATACACAGGTCCCTTTCCAAACGAACAGACTTCCAAAACATACCCGATTACACAAATTCTTCATCATATCAACCAAGAAGTTTTTGCAACGGAACTACAGTCAAAATAAAACCCGAGCCTCATCATTGTCGATGTAACCATTTACAATATGCACGATGGTTCAATAATATATTCAAAGTGAACATAACCAAATACACACAGTCACCATTTACATAATTAGCTATAACCATGATTGGGCCTAGCGAAACACACATGTGTTTCTAATTTGCAATTAAGACCATGTTGTAAGAACACAATGAGTGGAACCACAACAAAAAGAAGACATCCCTAGACTACATATTATTGTCCTTTCCCATTTGTAACTCTTCAACTAATTTAATCATAGAAATATGATATAGGGAATCAAAGAAAAATTCCATAACCACTCCACTTGATAAACCAATAATTTTCCAACCAAGAAGATGCCCGAAGAGAGTAGAACAATTGGATATTTAAAATTGAGCTCTGTCGAAAACAGATACAAGGAGGCAATCAAGAGCGGACTCATTTAACAATAGCATAGAGAGTTGGAGTTCCTCAGGGACATATCAACCACATGAAAAACCCTTTTGATACAAACACAATAGTAAGCCACAAGGTATCCTTATAACTCCCAGTCCGAGCAATAGAACAACAATTAGCCACAGAGAAAGATAATGACGGGTAGGGTAGAACAAATCGGTGCACATAATGTGTTTTACGTTTGTAGAGGAGAGGCGAATGTTAACTGAACAGTGACAGTTAAAAAGAACACATATATATATAACCTCTCTCTATTTTCTTAAGAGCCGAACCATTTGAAAAAAATACTAGTGAGGAGGCATAACACCAAGGCATAACTTATATCATCTCAGAACCATACGGTATATACCGATGTTATGGGCACCCTAAGACCGGATCTTGAGATACTTTGGTGCCAAGACAATGAGAATGAGCCCATGAGCATGACTCTGGTATGAAGAAAATACACAACAACCAAATGGTAATCCGAATGTGATTGGATGGGTTACACTCATGACTGTGAGGGAACAACTAACAATAATACACAGAGCGAAACCCTCCACTATTTTAACACAGAGCGATAATACCACATTGACTTAATATCCACAGAGACCCACCATGATTTTAACTGACACAGAAACCAGTGAATGTACAACTTAACGAAAAAACCGATTCTTTTGCTTGCAATCCGAACAATTACACAATCATCTCAGAGAGAAATAAAATGCATTTACACAGTTGAAATTCTCAGGAACACACAAACCCAAGAATTATTGATCCATTGCTTGTACATACATGGAGCATAATTCATGGATGGAGTGAAAAAGAACCATACCTGTAACAGAGAGCTTAAAAGGGAGAGTTGGCTGAGCGTTTTTCTTCCTAAGCCTGAAATGCAGAGATTAACCACCAGTAGACCAAAATGAAACAAAGAACAATAATAGGGTGACGACCGATGGGAGGAGTATGGAGTGATGCACATTTACTACATGTTGCTTCCATCTCCTATCCTATTCAATTCCAAAGTACAAGACAACCAAACATTCACCATATCATTTAACCATGTATTCAATGCCCAAACCATTGAAATCTATGATGATATTCCTTTCCCAATGCGCCACCCAAACATCACAGATACTTAACCTTTGCCAAGATTTTATGCCATATCATATGTATTGCAATATTACATGCACCTCAAAATAAATCAAATGAAAATCGCATAGCCACTAACCAACCATATAATAGTTAGGACTAACACTAACATCTTTTACTTTTCCATTTGCATATAATCCTTAACACATCTCAAACATAGATCCTTTCCTTTTAGGATTTTTTCATGAGTTTCCCTTCTTTGTTTTGGTTATGTTATTACTAACATATTTCTTGTATATATGTGGTCAGGTATTCGATCACGACGATTTGTAACATGGTTTAAATCTTAGAAACTGTAAATACATGCCCATCATAACATAAAAAATAATGGTTTGAATTGCATAAACATGCCATAAAATGCATCATCCACCTGTTACTATGTTAAAAGGAAGCCAAGATTGCATTGTCAACCATATAGGATTGTGTAAGCAACGTCAAAACAACAACATAAAAATGTGTTATATGTTTATCTTTGAGCCTCCAGTCTACATGGGGGTCCCACCTACTAGCATTATATTATTAATATAGTTTAAATAATAAGGCTTAAGAAATACTTTGTGGGTGAAATTCCGTGTTGCAATTTTAATTGTCAACAAACTGGCGAATCCACAGGGAAATGTGTTTCCAACATATTAAGAACTCAGAGTGTCTAGTTTCTCAGACCAAGTAATTATCAAATCAAGAAGATATAAATAAGAATGATTATGCAACATGGGCAAGTGAGAATATTTAATGGAAAGATGACCAGGGATTTGGGAATAACTCATGGAAAGTGTTAAGTATGAGGGGGTTTATCCCTGTAAGCATAATCATTCAACTAAAATTTTCTCTTAACTTCAAGGAGATTTTTTTTTTGAACTTTCTCTTTTTGAAGCTCGAATGGATGAAGACATGGAAATCAAAAGCGAGATGTAACCAACAATCTCATAAAACAACAGTGAAAGTAGAAAACAAATTCAATGATGTCTTCAGGGAGAACATCGTGACAACAATGTAATCTTGATTATTATTGATTAACAATACTTTGCAGGAGTGTCACTGTGGCAAAACTGATCCAACACTTATTTTTGACAAAAAATGAATTCAAAAGAACAAAAGCAAGAAATGTCATAACATAAATGAAACAACAAAATGGGAGTGAGCATAAATCAAATGACAGAAATGAAAACAACAAAAATGAAAACTACTAAAATGAAAGCAGAATTGAAATGACAGAAATGAAAATACTAATGTAAAAGCAGAAATGGAAACTATTGTAAAAGCATAAATGAAAACTACTAAAATGAAAGAAGAACTGAAACTACTAAAATACAGAACAATCCAAACAACGTTAAACTCTTCAAGTTGGTTCCACATAGTGTTTTAAGTGAGAACTGTTAGTGTTGTAGGAAAACAATCGCTCTTGTAAATCCTTTAGAATGTAAGAGTTTTCACCCAGGACAAAAGCGATCTTGAAAGGACCCAACCATAATTTTTGAAACTTTGAGTGTCTTCCCCTATCAGCATGAGCTGAATCCCATAGCATTACTTTCTCATTGAATTTAAATTTGACAGTTTTGACACTCTTGTTGAAATACCTTTTAATAATATGTTGTCTCCCTTTTATATTACCCAAGGAAAATTTCCTTTTCTCCTCTAAATCCAGGAGTGCATTCATCCTTTGTGAGACATCAGAAGAATTTAATTCTTCGACTTGTAGCATTAACCTTAAGGAGGGAAGTTCTAGCCGAGCAGGAAGAATGGCTTCTTAACCATAAAAAATATGGAAAGGGGTGCAATCAATGCTCACCTTGGTGGTGGTTCGATCTTCCCAAAGGGCGTAAGTGAGGAGAGTGTGCCATTGATGAGGCTTATCATCGATGAGCCTTTTGACAATTCTCACTAGATTCTTGTTGGTAGACTCGACCCACCCATTTCCTTGGGGGTAATAAGTTGATGAGGTAAAATGTTTAACCCCCAACTTAGCTAAAAATTGGCTCAGCTTAGCAGAAATAAAAGCGATACCATTGTCTGTAATAATATATGAAGGACTACCAAATTTGGAAAAGATGATATTTTCAAGGAAAGAAATCACCTTCTCCTCTGTCAAATGTTTAAGCGAGACAACTTCAGTCCATTTTGTAAAATAATCTTTGGCTATCAAAATAAAGACTTGTCCTATTGAAGATGAAGGATTAATAGGACCAATAAAATCCAATCCCCACTTTGAAAAAGGAAAATCCGGGAGGACAGGTTGTAACGGCATGGCTGAAAGGCATTCTTTCCCAGCAAATTTATGGCACTTGTCACAAGATCTCAAAAAAACATAATAATCACGAAATATTGAAGTCCAATAGTATCCTTTTATGATAATATTAAAAGCGATGGTTTTAGCAAAAAAATGAGCTCCTATGTGAATAATTTTTTTTAAAGAACCATGAGTTTCTTGCAACAATTTTTGTGCTTCCTCATTGTCTACACAACGAAGAAACATACCATCAACAGATCTTGTAAACAAGAAGTCTCCTATAATGAAGTATCTAGTAGATTCAAGACATATCCTTCTTCTTTGATGAGTGTCTAAGTTATCTGGACATCTTTGATTTTTCAAATATTAAATCGAATTCTTATACCAAGGATGTTTAGACACCAGAAGGATTTGATTATCAATGTAGAACAATGCGGACATAGAACTATCTAGTTCATCAATTTCTTCACTAGTTTTAGCATGCTAAGCTAAGTGAAGGGCTAAGTCACTTCCTTTGGTGGTGGTAGAAGTCATGATAGTTAAACCATACTCCTGGATCTTGGCAAGTCAATGTGCAAGCTTCCCTGAAAGATAAGTCTGTGAGAGAAAAAACTTGACAACGGGTAAAGGGACTTTTACCAATGTATGCTTACCTAAGATGAAGTGGAATTTTTTTTCAACAACTTTAACAAGAGAGAAAGCATGTTTTTCAATAAAAGAATATTTAAACTCATCATCAGACAAGATTTGACTGATGTAAGCCACTGGTTTTTCATTACCTTGGTCATCACTTTGCATGAGGATAGCAGAAAATGCTTCCTCCATGGCATTAGTATATATCATAAATTCTTTCTCAAAATCCAGCTTCGCAAGAACCAGTGCGGATATGATTGCTTTCTTGATCCCTACCAAAGCATCTTCAAAATCATCTATCCAAGAGAAGGAGCGATCTTGCTTAAGAAGAATATGAATTGGTTTGACCATTACAGCAAAATCAGGAACAAACCTACGAACAAAGTTAATAATCCCCATAAAAGATTGAACCTCCTTCTTGTAAGTGGGAGCATGAAAATTTAGGATAGCAACAATCCTTTCTGGATCAATGCTTATTCATGAATTAGAGACAATGTGTCCAAGGAGCTTGCCCTTGGTAACACTAAAAATAGACTTAGAAGGATTTAGAGAAATGCCAAATTTCATGCATCGCATGAGAACTCTTTTAAGATGACCAAAATGATTTGATTGGTTCTTAGAGTACAAAGTTAAGTTATCAAGATAAATATGAATAATCTTTTCAATCAAATCGTCAAAAGATATTTCATATCTCTTTGAAAAGTGGAATCTGCATTAGATAATCCAAAAGCCATACGTTCATAACCAAAAGTGCCCCAATGAATAATAAAAGTGGTTTTATATTTATCTACCCTTTTTACCGTGATTTGATTGTAACCAGAGAAACCGTCAAGTAAGGACATCATCTGTGACCTTGCAACTCGTTGCAAAATCATTTCCATATTAGGGAGAGGAAAGTGATATTTTATGCTAGCCTGATTCAATGAGCGAAAATCTAAGAATAATTTGATTTGACCAGTTGTTTTCCAAATGAGAACCAAATTAGGAACCCATTCCGAATACTCAACTCGAAAGATAATCCCATCTTTCAAGATTTTTTCCAACTCCTTTCGAATAGTTGCTTCCAGCGCAGGGTTAATAGGTCTTTATTTTTTCCTAGCTGGTTTTATGCCCTCTTTGATAGGAATGGCATGTTGTATAAGAGAGAGATCAAAACCACAAAGATCATCATAAGAACAAGAAAAAACTTCTTGAAATTCACCAAGCAGTCCAGAAAACTTCAATTTTTCTCCATCAGAACATTAGGCACCTATTTTAACATTCTTTGGAGACTCAGGTGTCCCAATGTTCAAGGAAATGGTTTCACCCACTTTCCTTTTTGACTCCTCTTCTTTATGTTTCTCTTTGTTGCCTACATCACTCAATGAAAATGAACTTTCTAGAGGAGTGAAGCCCTTAGGAATCTTGTTGTCTTCCATTGATATAATTTCCTTAGGCTTATAAGGTTCATTTTGAATGAAAGAACAAATGATCTCATCATTAGGGAAGACCTGCCATGATTCTATATTGTCAGGGATATGTGGATGATATAGAGACTAAAAAGTATAATCATGTCTTTGGGGCATAAGTTGTCGTTTAGGAGAGGCTGAAAAAATAACTAATCGATCAACCATTGAGTTCAATTCCCTTTTAAAATGAGTGATGTTGAAAGATAATAGGTTCAATATAAGTTCCCAAAGAGTTTGGGTGTAGCGTTTCATCAACTTGTTTCTAGGAAAGTATATCTTACGTACAAGGTTCACAACAAGCTCGGAATCCCCAAAAATTGTAAGGTGACCACAACCCAAATTATAGGCATTTTCAATTCCTAACAATAATGCTTCGAATTCAGTGACATTGTTTGTGCAAGCAAACTCTAACCTATAAGAAAAGTTATGAATTTCACCCACATGAGAGTACAAGATAATACCAGCTCTGTTTCCTTCATTAGAGCATGAACCATCAAAGTGCATATGCCACATCCCATCGTCTAATTGGATTTTTTCCGAGGGAGTGTTATCCTCCTCAACAAAGATGGAATACATTCCTAGGTCCTCTTCAATATAATTCACATTAGGCTATGGAACACTTTCTATGTAAGGTGAAATCCTTCCCTCTCTGAGAACTATGTTGTTTTTACCATTCCGAGGAATGCATATGTGTGTCCCGTCGAGTGAGAGGTATCCACCCGTCAAAGCTTTCCAATCTCTTCCTAGGATGATCGAGTAGTTACTTACTAGCATATCGATTACCTAAATATTAAGGGTTGTCCTAATTTCAGGGTGTCCACACAAAACCAAGGTCATATCCTCGATTTCACCTATGGTCGTTTCTTGTAGACTATTATAAGAGAGCATACTTTTGGAGTTTTCATTTGTACAAGACAAGACTAACTCTTCCATAATAATATTTGACATTACACTTGGGCCCGAACCGTTGTCAATGAGACAACAATGGGAAATCTTATCCATAATATTTACAAAAATATACAACGAGGTTTTTTTTTACAGGATATCTAAAGTTATGTACACCTACTTTATTTACAGACAAATCCTCTTCATCTACCTCTTTAGAGAGGTTGGCTACAACAAAATATTTTCCTTCCATTAATTGTTTTATATGCTTCTGTTGTTCAGGGATGACAATGTTGGACACACCTACCACACTTAGAGGGGGTGGGGGCGAATGAGTGTGGGGATCTTTTTCCCAAAACTTCCCTCTTACACAAAATCTCCTTAGTTAACATTCAACATTTTCTCATTACTCATTGCTGTCATTTATAATTAGTTATATGTGAATACATATCAACAACATATCATCAACAAATCATCTCCACAAGGAACAAAAAGAACACAAGATGTATGTACAATTTTTCTTTTTATTATGGACTTCAATCCAGGGGTTTTTCAGCAACAACTGAATAGAGTACAACTCTACAAGAGAACCAACTCTATATGAAAGACTTAGCTTACATTATTAGCACCAACTGAGATGACACAACAATCATCAACATATATCAATTTTTCAACATAAACAAGTGCATCAACCATACACCAACCTGTGCCAAACAAATTGTAATCAACCTGTACCATAAACAAGTGCATCCAACCATGTACGAAGTGTATACCAATCATGTGTCAAATAATAATCAACAATGGCTCATCAATATGTACCAACATAATCAACTATACACCTCATGTATGTGCCAACTCATCAACTGCTTGTCTCAACCATGACTAGTTTTGGATTAGTCAACAACCCCAACTTGAAGTAATCATAACTTTGTACCTGTAATGAATAAAGATATGAAACTGATACACAATGTTCTTCAATGTGTTTTATGCAATTCCTCCAGGTGGAACTACTTCAAACCTCTCAGAAAAGACGTTATAGCAAAAATGACATATTTTTTCTGAATTCTGTCTTATTCTAGAGAGCGGCCTTGTAGAGCATGGCCCACACAAAATATTCATTGAATTGATATGAAAATATTTTAAAACATACTAAATAATGTACCCTAACCAACACATTTGGTCTCACTGAACTTGGATATGTTATGAATATGTTATGACGTTTTTACCCGAAACACCTGTTTTTGACTAGTTTCAGGACTAGCCACAAACCCTATTTTCCATAGAGTGTAACTCCCAAAATACAAGGACGCACAAGCTGAATTTTTTACCATAGATACTTGGGTATTGTTTCTCAATGGAATCAAAATTTCACGGTCTGAATCATTATAGAAAAAAAGTTATAGCGAAAATGGTGGAATGACCTGTAAATAACATACCTTATAAAACACCATCAAAAGAATTTATCCTTCCTTGCATTTCGGCCTTCTTTTCTTCACCTTTCCAAAGAATTTCGGCTTATATATCCTTTTTTACCTCAGACACATATAGATATTCAATATTCTCAAGTGTGACTAAAATGAGAGATCCTTGGCTCTTATTTATACTCTCCAAGTAGCTTCTTTAAAAACATCTTCTAGGTCACTTGGCCCCACTTTCCTTATTTTAGGGTTAACCCACTTCTAATTTCTCCATTAAATTTATTATTTAAAAAATTTGTTTTGTATTCACTTTGAATTATAGTACACTCATCACTTCACTTTATTATTTACCTTTTAAAATCCCTTAAACCACTTTGACTACTTTGACCTTTTGGGGCTTCTAGATGACATGTGAGGGTCCTCCAACTTCGTAAGGCCATAACTCTCAAACCGTGAGGAGTTATGTGACGTTCCACATACCACTAGAAATGGAATGACATGTACTATTCATATATAATAGTATTGTATGAAAATATATCATAACTCATACCGTTATCCATCAAACAAACTTGGGTCCATTACCCAAACCTAGGGTCTCCAACTTCTCATGGCCATAAGTCTCTAACCGTGAGGAGTTATGTGACGTTATACATACCACCATAAATGGCATGACAAGAACTATACATCCAGGATAGTTTCACCAAAAATTTCCTTGATCTTCATCTTGTTATTCCACATACAAGCATGAGTCCTCCAACCATTCTTCTCGGATAACTCAATCTGTAAAGCGTCTTCCCATGAGGGATTTCACCATAAGGGGACCACTTTGGAGTTCATCCATTTGTGAACCTTATCAATCATGATAAGACAATAATGAGAGCATGGGTCCTCCAACCATTCTTCTAGGATAACTCAATCCGCAAAGCATATTCCCATGAGGGCTTTCACCATAAGGGGACCACTTTGGAGTTCATCCAATTGTGCACCTTATCAATCATGATAAGACAATAATGAGTCATCTATACATTCCAATGAAACCACATCGATCCATCTTCATCATGTATCAATGACAACTCATTGATCCATATTCATCATATCAATGACAACTCATTGATACATCTTCATCTATGTATTCTCATCAAGGAAAATACATATTATATCACATCAATCATCAATCAATCAATCCTTTGACATCAATCAATCAATTGAAATCAATCAATCAAACCATTGGCATCAATGACAACATGATCCAACAATCTCCCCCTTTGGCATTGATGGCAATATCGACATTGATGTCAACACCAATAACCAATTATTGATGTCAACATGTAGATAAGGCATGCTCTACATCAATAGTCAATGTGACTATCTCTCCCCATCAATAAACATCAATCACATCAATGGGATTAACTTTCCCCCTTTGACATCAATGGCAAAGGGCCATTCTCATCTTGGGGCTGCTCCCCTTGCTTGAACTCTCATTGGGGTTTCTCCCTTTGTTTGAATGCCTTTGATATTCCTATGAATAATCTCTCCCCTTTTGAACAAGGGATATCAATATGAAGTAATGCCAAAGATACATCGAACATACTCCCCCTGGGACCATTTCTCCCCCTGAAATTATGCTCTTGTGCTCTTTCTTCAAGTATAGGGCTCTTTTCTAGGTATGCATATGATAAATATCTCCTCCTAGAATCATGGGAAGAAGAATGAATCCCCTTATGGGTATGTCTCTCTTATCTTTTCTGCAAGATGAACATTTTTCTACCATATAATGATCCTTGGACCTGTTCATGCATCAAAATCATGCCATACCAAGCATCATGAAGAAAAATATATGTCAACAATGAAATAAAGAATCATGAGAAAAATATCAACCAAGTACATCTTGTACAAAATGTGTGCTCATCATGCACAACACCTATGTACATCAACCATGTACATCAACATCATGCAATGTGACAAAAGATATCATCCATGGAATGTATCAATCATATGCCTTTATCAATATTCCAACAATGTGCATCCACCAATATGCCAACCATGTGAATCTACCAACATGACAAACAATGTATCATATCACTTGTGATATGTCTCCATCATGAACCAAGTGCCACAATCATGTATCTCAAACAAATGCCAATTGTTGTGCTAATCTAGTAGTACCAATGGTGTAGTATCATCAAGCATATGCCATCTATGAGTGTACCAAACATGTACATTACCATGCACCAATACCAAAAAATGATGAATCCAATGTATGTATGCCAAATCCTCCATAAAACATGTGCCAATCAAACTGCTAGTAGGTGCCTCTTCCAATGTACTAGAAAAGTACCAATCATGCATCAACTATAGATCAACAATGATGTACAACATGATCACTATTGGGGCTAAATATATGCACTATTAATTCCCACATTTAATTATCAACCGGGGCTCGTAAGCTTTGAGGTGCAGGCACAGGAAATGCAGGATAAGAGCCTAGTCTAGCCTAATCTAAAGTCAGCAAAACAATCTTCAAACCCACACTGCAGAAAATTAACACTAAGGATTCATCACTGGGACGTAGGAATACTTAGTGCTATAAAGGCTTAGATCACACTCTTTCAGGCACTCAGGGTGATGTTCGTGTGATTCGTCGTGAGTAGCTTACTCAAGTCTTCTGTCCTTCAATGATTATTTCCTATAGCGGATCCACACTTAAATGCAATAAAAGAAACAATCAAACGAAAATGAAATTCACGATATAAACTAAAAAATGCAATCAAGCTTTTAGCTCAGGAATCATTCTTTAAGTCAACACACCATCCACTTGAAACAATGATGAAGGAGAATATGCTGCAAATATACTGACTTGTAAATTTAAGAATGGTGAACAAGCATATAATGAACACTCAAGAAGATGGATGAGGAGAGAGGTCGTGTTTATTTCTATATTTGAGGACTGTATGCATAGGATGATTCTTGTAAAACAAACAGATTCTTAAAACAGAAAGAAGCGTAGAAGAGATGAAAAAATGGGTTGAAAGTGACTTCGATTCTCCATATTTTAGATGACTGACTTAAAGGGAAAATATCCTTCATAAAGAATCAATGATGGAATGAGGTGAAATACCTTAATCAATACCTATATATATTTTCAAATCTGATATGAGTGTATTTAATTGACAGAGGATATATATTTTATTAATGGAAAGAATGTTGATGAATATGGAATAGATCATATAAATATGGTAGAAGGGTATGGTCTTAATCAATTCATGCAAGTGGGATGAGGTGGCAAATATATGTATGAATGTTTTGTTTTGTTTTGTTTTGATTGTTTTGTACACACATACAAACTAACACATAAATGCAATTGTACTGCTTGTAAAACAGAATAACAAAGCAACTTTAAAACAACAATTTATATGACTAAATGGAACAATCAATAAAATTGCATAAATGAAATGGAATTGCTCACAAATAAGAATTTATCTTGAGTATCTAATCAACTTGATTTCTTTTACTAATTTCACATTCATAAGACTTAAATTGGAAATCTGGAAATGAAGCTAATTGAGTTTGAATCTATTAAGCAAACTGAAATACTACAAAAAATCAAAGTAAAAATGCTAACTAACAAAGTACAAATAGCAACATGCTTACCAAGTTGAGGGGCCCTTCTCAACTGGTAATTGTTGCCAAAAGAAAATCAATCCCCTTGGATGCTCATGTACACCAAAACTTCAACTCTTTTATTTCATCAAATTCAGAATTTACACTAAGAAGATCACACCGAGTTCTCTCTATTCTAATGATGAATGATAATGTAATGGATCTTTTTTCAGCCCTATGAGACTCTTATTTATACATTAAATCCATGGAGGAGTGGATGGGACTGAATCCCAATGCTCAGATTTGAAATTTACAATTTTAGATAAAATCCTCAAAAATCTAGGTTTTATTGCAATTTGGGTAGATTCGAGTTAGTCCCCCACCCATATCTTCGAAACCAATTCTAATTTTGAAAAGATTCCCATGCCTTACTCAATTTTCCATATTCTAGACAAAACCCATTACGTAGAATTTCTAGATCTGATGCCATCTGCACGAAAATCGAGGCACAAGTTGGCAGTTTGAGTTTTTCAATAATTTTAGCAGAATCATTCCCCCTGAGCTGGAGGTCTACACGTGTGAGATGGGAGAATTCTGTTTCACGTGTCCACATGTAAACGTCATTCTGGACAAAACCCATGTACCCTATTTTCCTCTAGAAGCTTTCCAAAATTTTGAATTATTTCTAGTACTGGATTAACACAGTTGGTACCAGATTAGAACAATTAGTACCAGAATCTTGTAGCCAGGGGTTTAGTACCATATGAACACAGTCATGACTATGGGTACCAGAGCAATGCGATGTTAACACTAGATGGAGCTAGTACTAGAATAGGCACAATCTGGTACCGGAAGAGGCAAAGCGCTGGTACTGGATGAACACAAAGGTAGTACCGGATCACTACAGAGTATTGAATGACATGGAGTGTGGGTACTAGATGACTGTAGAACCTTCTAGTACTGGATGACTTGGAGTATTGGATGACTTGCAACGCGAGTACCAGAACAAGAACAATACAGGTACCAGAACATGGACAATGCATATACTGGAACCTGAACAGTACAAAACATGCTGCTTGGACATAGAAACATAGGATTAAACCATCATTGACAAAACTATTGTATAATCATCCTTTTAATCACTAAAAATATGGAAAATTGTGTATTAACCACATAGGATGAATAACAAGAGATAATGGAGGTTTATGGTGTAATTAGGGATATATTAGTGACAAAATGCGGGGAGAAGGTGTAATGATAAGTGTATTTGTATGGCAGAAAATATGACAAAACTGGAACTCAACACACCCCCAAACACAAGTATTTGCATGTCCTCATGCAAACAAGGTGAAGAACTTATGATACTTTTCTTATAGATTTACGTGACATTGTTTCTTTTGTGTAAGTGTTGGTTCTTGTGGAATGACACTCTGGAAACTGCCACAGATTGATTTCAAATAGAGAAACAAAATTATCATAAAAATGGAGGACAAGCAGTGGATGAGGTATCAAAGTGGTGGTGAATGGTGTGCATATGGATAATGGTTTATAAAATGTTGGTGATGGTGGTTGTATGAACTTGGACATTAATTTTAAGACCAATATTTACTTTGTGGTTCTTTGCTTGGATAGGCAACAATGACTTCATCCTCTTTGAGATGGCTTAAGAATGCTTTATGATGTACGAAGAGAAGACACTATAGATGTTGCTTTGTATTTGTATACCACATATTTCCTTTTCATTACTTGGTCTTATCACCAGAGTATATTATTCATTACGACAAGTGGAGTGAAGATGGAGGGTTTACTGAGTAGTTGTGATTATGGATAGTGGAGTGTGGAGTGGGTAATAGTGGTTATGCATCATGTTTTCCAAGTTCTTAGTAAATTAAAAATATTTATACCAGTTTTACCTCAAGTTACCCTTGCTTTGAATTTTAATGCATGTTGAAGCGTAAACTATGCAGAACGTGACAAAATGTCTGCAAAATCATGATGTAGACTGCTGAAATATGAAGATGAAGTGGAGCAAGGTTGAGAACTGATGGATATCTAGGAAAGAGTTGATGAATGTTGATTTTCTAAGATTCTTTATGTCTCTCTCTCTCACCCCAAAACCTACTGGTGTGCATGTCCTCATGCAAACTCTCATTAGCACATACAATTTTGACAACCTGAAAGTGGACTATGTGGAACCGGTGCATGTTGATTGAAGGAGAGAAATGAAGTATTCCAGACCTGAGTGCTGCTGAAAATATCCTGCAAAAATTACCCTCGAAAAATATTTAAATTTATGTACTATTGGTATAGGAACCTACTGGTTCCTGTACCAGCAGTACCAAAATAGAAAAATCCAAAAGAACTAAACCAATACTATTATTACGAGAGAATAAATATACATTGATGCCATGCTTGAAAAAACAACCAAAAATTAAACTGTATTCATGCTTGTAAATTTAGAAATGAAATTTATTTTAAAATATTACAAGCATAAAGGAAATTTCTAAATTACTTATTACATACGATTTCATCAATCATTAACAGTTGTATGCTCAAGAAACCATGTAAATTATGATGGAGGATTTTTCCTCTTATCCTTAAACAAGAGAACATGAGGAGATACATGTTCTTTAATAAATGAGAAACCGATAGGAAACCAGTCATCCCTGTTTAATTTCTCAAAGAATCTATGTCATTCAAGCGATATTGATAAAGTTCGCATTTGAGTTTATTAGACTCCTACACTTATGGGTCCCACCTCTAGGAAAATGACATCCTAGGTATGAATGACAGGGTCTTAAGACCATCTTACGGACATTCTCAAATGGCAATTAGATGAGGTTCATTATCCTTTTGTTCAACCATGCATGCTTCTTCTTAACGATTTACACAAGTATATCGTTCATACAGACAAATATAGATTAGGCATAATGAAAGACATCAAAATCAGAACCCATTGCCAGCAAGCCTGTTTAGTACTCCGATGGGGTAATTTTGACATCTAAGAAATATCCTTTCTAGGCAGAATGCCCCATTTCCCACAAGCCTGTTCAATACCCTGATGGGTTTGCCTAGTTATACCATAAGCCGATACCCGCTGCCAGTAGATGTGTTCAGTATCCCGACGGGTTAGCCTCTTACACCCATTTTCCATCAAAAGCTCTTGTCCCAATATTTACCCTTAAGATAAAATTTATAGATTGCTTTCGCATGGGTGAATGGGGGAGCATATTTGAAAACCTTTTTATAGGATGGGATGGTATTGAGTTGGAAAATATTTTATAGATTGCCCATAAAAGATTGTTTGTATGAAAAATAGACTTATGTATCGAGATTAGTCGAAAGACATATCATGGTCAAACTTACTTAATTTGTGGTGGATGAGGCCATGAGAGAATGACCTAAAGGTGTCTCTAGTCCCCAAGTTCATCTTCTCCATATAATATTGTGTTCCCTCACAAGTAGAAGTTTCATTCACTCTCCTGCTACTATTTGATAAGAATGCTTGAATAACAAGTTCTAATATGAAACTAGGATGTACAAGTTACCTATGGGCATCATTATGTATACCTTAAAGATTTTGTAAATCCCCATAATATTTTAAAGATTAGGCTTATGAGCAACTGTTATTATTAATAGTTAGAAATCTATATGTAATAATAAGAAGAAATATCTTAAGTTGTTTTGGTTTTTGATGTTAGCTCACAATAGTATCTTCATCTCATTTCATTTATTTGAAAAGAAACAATAAACATGTTGCATTTATTTAGAACTAGGTTAACTGACATGCAACTTTTACTTTATCCTACCTAAGAACAAGAAATTAGATTTCACGTGTAAGAATATTTCCAATGTAACCATGTGCATAATAGGTGTAGAAACACATTCATACTCGGGTTTGAAAGATAAGCTTTAATGTATACCAGAATACAAAGAACCAGCTGCTTTGATGATGATGTGGAGAGTTGTTGAAGAAGAGAGTGGTGCTTCAATCTTGTTGTCGTCTGGAACCAATGTTCAATGTAATTTGGATGTTCTTGGTTCACTTCCTCATTTAGACCACTCTGCATGTCTTCGTCTATCATGCTACGCAGATCATATTCTTTTGGATGGTTTGTCTCATGGATGCATACTGGATCTGACGATATGCATGTCAAGAACTCCTCGATCTCAGGTTCTAATGGTGGCTCTCCATCGAATGTGGTCCATGATTCTTCGGTCTCCTTGATAGATTGACAAAGGGAATCAAAGGAGACTTCTAGATCTTCTTGTGGATGCAGAGTGACATTTAAGTTCTTGACTGCTGTCAAGATTTGTTCTTCCTGAGAGGATGAGATTGAGATACCAACTCTTGCTAGGATTTGAGAGAATTCTGTTAAACTCTTGATCATCGTTTAGTTCTTATTGTTGGTTGATGGACCTTTTGTTTCACACATGGATTAGTGTAGAGGGGGGTTCTTATAGTGCCCAAAATAATTTTAAAAACCTTAAAGAAATAAAAAGAAGCAAACTAAAATAAAATCTAAGCAAACCAATTAGATACTTGAAGTGCCACTGTGCTACTAGGACCCTGCTATCACCAAGTTATCTGTTCACAGAAGTTAGCTTCTCTTCTCATATATATATAAAAATGGCTAATGCTAATAAAACACAAATTATAACTACTAAAAGGAAGAGGACAACCTAAATTTGGAGTAACCCCACTAAAGTGGATGAATGGGCTCTTCCCTCACTTCTTACCATCTTCTCTCCACCCTTAGGTCGTCCTTAAAAGCACACCACACTTGCATGAAAAGAAATGCACTTACATGAAATGAACACTAAAGGATTTGGAGAAATAAAAGCAACCTACCTATGCTGTAATCCCTTTAGCACCTCCCCAACAACGACGCCAAAATGTTGGGGCTAAATATATGCACTATTAATTCCCACATTTAATTATCAACTGGGGCTCATAAGCTTTGAGGTGCAGGAAAAGGAAACGCAGGATAAGAGCCTAGTCTAGCCTAATCTAAAGTCGGCAAAACAATCTTCAAACCCACACTGCAGCAAATATACACTAAGGATTCATTACTGGGACGTAGGAATACTTAGTGCTATAAAGGCTTAGATCAGAGTCTTTCAGGCACTCGGGGTGATGTTCGTGTGATTCGTCGTGAGTAGCTTACTCAAGTCTTCTGTCCTTCAAGGATTATTTCCTATAGTGGATCCACACTTAAATGCAATAAAAGAAACAAGCAAACGAAAATGAAATTCACGATAGAAACTAAAAAATGCAATCAAGTTTTTAACTCAGGAATCATTCTTTAAGTCAACACACCATCCACTTGAAACAATGATGAAGGAGAATATGCTGCAAATATACTCTGACTTGTAAATTTAAGAATGGTGAACAATCATATAATGAACACTCAAGAAGATGGATGAGGAGAGAGGTGGTGTTTATTTCTATATTTGAGGAATGTATGCATAGGATGATTCTTGTAAAACAAACAGAT